>JAVHLV010000298.1:0-82655 GCA_036785495.1 Colletotrichum neosansevieriae
ACCCAAACCCACTTAACCCATGGGTACCCATGGGTAGTGCCCGCTACCCATGGGTACTACCCATAACTAACTACCCATTTCACGGGTACCCATGGGTACCCGCGGGCCGGGTAATTGCCAACCCTAGATCGTACGCAATTGCGCGTACTTGTTACCAATCGAAATACTTGGGCCGAGGTTAGCTCATGTAAACCGGTCTCAGTAAAGATAAACTTTGTCACTGCTCTGTTTATCAACACCCAATTCGAACCAAAAAAGCAGATAGTCACGACAAGTGGTGAAAGAAGGAGCTCTCTTTCCAACCGTGGCTGCACAGACACTTCCTCATCTTCTACTCGGGATAGTACCCGACCAAGATGCCTCTTCATAGCTATGTGTGGCCATGATTGATCATAATCTCTAGGACTGGACCCTCCTAAATGCTGCTTGCTCTACTTGGTCCGGTTGGTAGGTTTTCATCATACAAGGTAAAGTTCAAATACCGCGGGATCATAGTTACTCCGTTGCGATCCTGAACGCCAGGGCGCCTTCTTTCGCAGGTGGCAAAAGGCGGTGCGGAGTATGCACGCATATCATGGATATATACACAGCAAAGCCTACGGAATCTCCCCGAGAACATGAGACATAAGATGTCTTTGTCCCAGCCATTTGTTGGCTGGAAGCTTTATACGAGGAATCCTGTCTCCAACAGGAATGTTTCCATCGCCGCACGATCTCCTCACTTGTTCTTGGCCTCAACTCCTCACTCTCGTCTGTCTTCCGTTTCGTTACGACATGCAGAGCAAACGTCGTCGACCATCTCGCCCCCGGCCGACCGCGGCCATGTTGAAAAGCTGAATAAAGCGACCAAACTCGTCAAGTACAGTTTCAAGAAGCCCGAAAGATGGCTTTGGGAAGCTCTCCAGGGAGCCGGTTCCCCGGTGCTCGGGATCGGAGACCGCAGCATCTGTCAGGGCAACAAGCGCCTGGCCCTTCTTGGCGACAAGGTCATTGCACTCATTCTTATCAAAAACGCCTTTGACGAGAATCTCTCAATAGGTACTCATGTCTCAACTGTGAACTATCAAGAATGCTTTTTACATGTTGGCATCTCTGTTTGGATCGTGCTAAGGGCGTTGACATGGCAGGCGAGGCACAAAACCGTCTTGGAGCGATGGCATCGAATGCGTTGTTCGAACGTCTGAGTGACAAGATTGGGCTCACCGAGTGTATCAATCCTAATCCTGCTCAAGCTGGCTACGTGGGCAAGTATGTGAAATCGGCTACGGTAGAGGCCCTGATTGGAGCGGTGTTCCTCGACAGCGGCAATGACCTCGAGACTACTCAACGGGTGATGGTGCATCTGGGCATCATCGAGGTTATCAAGAACACGGAGCCTAGTAGTGAGAGCAGCAGTGACGTGGGGCCAACGGAATCCGATGGTCGGGATGGATCTTGTTTGGGAACGCCATAGAGAGTGCTGAAGGAGCAGAGAGGTAATATGTTTTTTATTTCAAGGTCGAAATACTTGTACGTCAAACCTAGAATTCCCGACTACTCGTTTCTCGTGCCAAATGGCTGATGAAGGGGAGGCACGGGTGACTGGGTACGCGGGTGGTTTTGTGAGGCGGGGTTTTGCGACATGCTTGGGCATTCAAGTATTAACACTTAATAATGGCAGGGATAGTATGCGCTTACGGCCAAGGCTGTTCATCGCTTTGTCATGAAGCGGTTTCCATGTTCCTCATACTTCTATGTGGCGGTTTCGTGACTCATGTAGGTCTTGTCTGCCTGATTCGACTTCTCCATTTGTAAGACAGGAAAGGAGTTGGTTGGCCAGCTTTCTGTGCTCCCCAACCCCGCCTGTCTCACTCCGAGACGCCTGATTGAATAGCCTTACATATAGCATGCGTCTTCAAGGCGGTGCCCAGATATTCAGAGTGGCTGGGAGGTGGCAGTAATCCTGACCAGCAGCGAAGCGTCAAAGTGTGTTTTATAAATACCCCCCGAATCTCTTGCCGTATGAAGGTCTCTTAACTTCTACGGAACATCACCCCTCATTCTATTGTACTCCTTTCCTCCTCTTTGTTCATGAAGCCCAGCTATTCCGCCATGAACGCTATCCGAAACGAAAAGATGGCTCTTGCCACAGCCATCGTGGCCCCCAGTCACATCTTCGAAAACCCCGCCATCTTGTGGGAAGCCTTGCAAGCCCCCGGGTCGCCTATCCACACCATTGGGTCGCGATTCCTCGGCAGTCGGGGTAATAACCCTCTGGCTGGCGTTGGAGACCGTGTCATGGCATTGGTTGTCACCAACGGCGCTTATGAGGAAAACTCCAGCGTCGGTAAGGGGCTCTCTTCCATTCGATTCTTGCGACCTCTACTCGTTTCATTATCAAAGTCATTGCTGATATGAGGAAATAGGTGAAGCAACTCTCCGAGGACAACGTCTGACGAACAACGCCAGACTTGCCGTCCTTTGTGACGACATTGGTCTGACACGATGCGTCGTGTGCAATCCTTCTCAGCAAGACGTTGTATCTCCACGGATCAAGGCAGACACGGTCGAAGCCGTGATTGGGGCCGCTTTCAAAGACAGCGGCGGAGATGTCGGTGTTGCTGAGCGCCTTATGGTGCATCTCGGTATCATTCCAGGCCCAGCCCCAGTTTCTCGACACGGTAACGTACCAATCCTCCCCCTTGTGCCAAGGAAGATGCTTCCGCAGAGGTGTGTTAGTAGAGGACTCTCGGCACCTGTAACAACCCACCGCAACAGCATCATGGTGTTTTGAAGTCACTACCAACAAGCCGATGCGAGATGCAATTAATGGACTGCAGTTTTGCCCACAACCAAAGGGTAATCCAGAATCCCCTCCAGGGGGCGCCTGGTGTAGCATACGTGCGGGGCTTCCTTTGGCCATGCTCAGCATCTCGTGCCACAGAAAGCGATCGGGGGAGGGGATATCGAGGCGAGCTGGGGCTTCGCCTGGATATCCATCTCCTCCAGATCGAAGGCCCGGAAGTGGGCATGAGCACAGCTAAGCCCTCACGTATGGGACACTGGACGTCTCTTGGAGGGGATTCCGGGATACTCTTGGTACTGGGCCTTTTTCCGGGTAGGCGGGAGCCCCAGACTTCCTACTCAGGTAATCGCGACTGTGGGCCATGAGAAAGGAAAGCTGGCAGATCTCGTTGGGATCTTCAGGTTCTAATCCATGGTTTTCCAGGCGGTATTTAAATTATCAAAGGGGCGGAATGTGCGAACACGACATAGGGGGGAAGGGGGAGGGGGGGGGACACGTCTAGGTACGGGGGAAAAGGATGGGAGGGAAGGTGAACTCCAGACGCTCATTCAGCATTTGTTTCTCTGCGTTTTGCAGCTTCGAGCATGTCAGACTCCTTGATGAAGTTTTCGTGGAGAATGGGACAATTCTGTTTTATCTAATTCTGGTCTCTCGTTGATATTCTTTTCGCGTGAATACATCTTACCCATTGCATTGTTCGCACAAATTATTATTCCCCAAGCTTGGCCTTCGTTCGACGGGGATGTTGAGTTCTCCATTGATAATGTTAATAATAAGAGGCGGTCGATAGCTGCCGAGATTCTGAATTTATTGGCAATGTTATATCTCGGCATAGGGTAAGGCATAGGGTAAGGCATACAATACACATATTTGCAAGCTTAGGCTCAAGGGCTGGTACGTTATCTAGAGTTCTACACCCAATGTGGCAGTACAGGCATAGTGCAACCAGACGGAAAGTCAGACGGAAACTCTACAAGATCGGACGCTTCTCGATTCCCAGTGGGTTGTTGGAACATCAATAATTTGACATCCCAAGGCTACAGCGACCAGATATCTGGTTATTTGCCGAAAGATAGTCCGGGGCATTCAGACATGTCTTACCAGGGGAGCTAGGACTCGTCAACCGGCAGGATTATGTGAGACAGGCTGCTGGGATATCGAAGGCGACCTCGAACTGCCCAAGGCGGAATAGATGCCGATCAACGAGGCGCCGTAGGCCGCATGGCCAAGATCAAGCACGTATTCCGCGGCAAAGCCTGGGACTGGTGGACGGTTAGTATCGCATGGCTTTCGTTAGGAACCGCCAGCAAACAAGGTATACAATAAACTCGGCCCAGAATCAGCCTTCCGTGAGCGAAGGAACGAACAACCGGAGATCAGTCTCAAAATGCAGATGCAAGCCTTCCCACATCATCGCTTCGCGTGACACCCTAATCTCACACCGATTTTCGCGGGGGGCTCGGCAGCGGCTTGGAGGTACGTAAGGTAAGCAAGGTACTTTGCGGGGAGGGGGGAGGTGGAGGAGGATTCCCGTTGGATTGGATCATTGGTACGTCCGCGGGATCCTTCGCAGCCTGCATGGCCGCTTCTCTTGACCTGCCTATTCTCTTCGCTTACCCTTCATGGACATTTACGGAAGAAACCCGATATATGCCAAGAAGGGAAGTACAGAGTCATTCTTCCAGTGTTTGGGACGACGAGATGTGCTTAGCTTACGTGATCGAACCTTGTCCAGCTTTTGTTTTTGTCATTTCGGGGCAGACACTTAGACGGCGAGCTAAAGGAACGGAGTTTTGCCCCGGGACGGCCGGCACGCGCTAGGCTGTCGACGGAATGTCTTGACATACGTCGGTTCCTTTTTTTTTTTTTTTTTTTGCGATCCTTCGCGCGGGCAAGGAAGATGGATAGTGTGCCCTGTCTCTCAGTTGTGTCTTTCTTGCCCGTGTGATTCGGTGAACCCCAGTGCTGTGCCTCAATTCCAGGCTCGCCGCTCGAGAATCCAAGGTTCATGCTGGGTGCATGATGGAGACGATCTGCGAAACCCATGCTCCCCCATACCGATTACAGTGTTTCGCGCTTCTTCTATTGATGCGCCCAGGAATGAAAACACACAACAACAACAAATGAATCGCCAAGCTCGACTACGGCACGCGCCCGGGGGCTGACACCTCGAGGTGCGATGACGCATGGGAACTGCGCGGAAAGCTGGATGAGGCTTTTTTTCCCCCCGATTTTCTGCCTTGGTGGTAAGTAAGGTAAGGTAAGCTGCTGTCCAAGAATGACTTCTCCAACTGGTTCGGGAACGGCGGGCGATGATGGAGGCTTGGTATCGGGAGACATCTGGTGATGGGCAGGTGTGTATATCTTCAGCCGGCGCCCAATCCGTTGACCAACCTGAAATGAATGGTGTCCGGTCTGCCATCCATCAGCCTTTTTGTTCCTGTCTCGATCGCAGCGCATTCTCTTGGGTTCTGCAGCGGCATCACTCGGTGATCTGAAGCGCCTTGGACGACCTCAATTGCCCGCCAATCGCTCTTTTCGATCGGGGCTCTCTCTCTCTCTCTCTGATCCAGGTTCGAAGGATGAAGTTCACCCTCTCAGTTCTGGCCCTTGTCGCGGTCTCGTCCGCCGCGCCGCTCAAAGGTTTCGACCGCGAAAAGATTGAAGATGAATACGACTTCATCATCGCAGGAGGTATGTCGTCACCCCCACCAACAATTCGCTCTCGGTCTCGCGTATAGGGCCATCCCATATCCAAACGAACCCCGCCCCCCAAAAACAAAAAAAAAGGCCAGGCCACCAAAAGGGGACTAACACAACACCTTCCAACAGGCGGAACCGCCGGCCTCGTCCTCGCAAACCGTCTCTCCGAGTCCGGGAAACAGCGGGTCCTGGTCCTCGAAACCGGCCCGGCCCCCGACGTCGTAGCCGCCTACAAGGCCCCCGGCGGCAACCAGTTCCTCGGCGGCACCGCCATCGACTGGTCCTTCTACACCACGCCCCAGGAGCACCTCGACGACCGCATCCTGCGCTACCACCGCGGCAGGTGTCTGGGCGGCAGCAGCGTGACGAACGGCTTCTACTACGGCCGCGGCAGCGCGTCCGTGTACGATGACTGGGTCAAGGTCGGGAACCCGGGATGGGGGTGGGATGATGTCTATCCTCTCTTCGTCAAGGTAAGCTCCAAACGTTTTTTTTTTCTTGTTTTTTTTTGGTGGCAGACGGGATGAATGATGACGATGGCGGCTGACCCGGAACAAAAACAAAGGGCACGACGTTCAATCCCCCGACAGACCACGAGATCAAGGGCTTCGACGTGTCCTACAAGACCTGGGACCCGTCCGCTTACTCGGACGGGCCCCTCCAGCTCGGCTTCCAAGGCTACGTCCCGCCCTCCGGCGTGGGTTTCATCGAAGCATCTTCGGAAGCTCTCCAGATCCCCATCGTCGAGGACTACAACACGGGCAACAGCACCGGCGTGAAGCAGGGTACCGGACACCTGGATTCCCGCTTCCACCGCAGCTCCAGCTACGACAGCTACCTCAAACAGGCCATCAACCGGACGAACCTGCATGTCCTGTACTTTGCGCCCGTGTGGAAGATCAATTTCGACGCCGAGGGCGAAAAGCCCAAGGCCACGGGCGTCGCATTCATGGACCACCCCACGGGCATGGTGCACGAGATCAAGGCCAAGAAGGAGGTCATCGTCAGTTCTGGCGCCTTCAACTCGCCGCAGCTCCTCATGGTCTCCGTAAGCCGTCACCGACCAAACATGTTTCCAGAGAATAATCGCTCACAACCGCAGGGAATCGGACCCAAGAACCAACTAGACAAGTTCGGCATCGAACCGGTCCTCATCAACGAGAACGTCGGCCAACAGTCCGTCCACGCCCCCCCCTTTTTCCCCCTTCCACATTTCATGATGCTAACACAGCCCCAGCTTAAACGACCACTCCGTCTTCTCCATTATGGCGACCTCGACCCCGGAGTTTTCCACGACGGACATGGCCGCGACCTATTCCGCCCTGCGCGAGGCCCAGGAGGAATTCCGCACAAACCTGACGGGCGAATACACCGCGCCCTCGGGCATCACCAACGCCTTCCAGAAGCTCTCCGAGGCCGAGCTCACCGCCATCGGCGCCGGCGACATCATCACCGCCGGCCTCGCGAACCAGTCGCACATCGAGTACCTCTTCGAAAGCGTCTTCTACCCCAGCGGCCCGACGCCCTTCTACACGCCCCGCGGCAACGAGACGTACATCTCCCTGACGGCGTCCAGCATGGTCGCCTTGTCGAGGGGCAACGTCACGCTGAGGTCGAATTCGATGGCCGAGTTTCCTATCATCAACCCCAACGTATGTCATGTCTCTACCCCCTACCACCGGCCTCAGTTTCCTTTATGAGAGAGTGTTGGACTAACGCTGTTTTGAAAAACTAAAACAGTACTACGCCCATCCAACCGACCGCAAAATCGCGGTAGCGTCCTTCAAGTACCTCCGCAAGATCCTCGCGCACCCGCGCATGTCGGAGTACACGGTGGGCCCGGACCACGGCGAAGTGTCGCCGGGAGTCTCCGTGTCCGAGGACGACGAGGAAGCCATCCTCGCGTACGTCCGGCAGAACACGATCCCGAACTGGCACGCCTCGGGCACGAACCAGATGCTTCCCTTGGAAGACGGCGGCGTCGTCGATCCGAGGTTGAGGGTGTACGGCGTCGACGGGCTGCGGGTTGTTGATTGCAGCATCATTCCGGTCCTGCCTGACGTGAATATCGTGGCTTCGGTGTTTATGATTGGCGAGAAGGGGGCGCAGATGATTCGGGAAGATTGGAATGACGTCTGACGTGCTATATATGATGGAGTTCTTGATTTGGAGACTTGTTGGTAGCTTGGTGTTCGTAACGTCGATGATATCCTTCTAGTACATGATTCATCTTTTTTCTATCTCGTGCTCGTCACAATTACTCGTCCTCTATCAATATCCTCCCTTGCGAAGTGATTCGGCCCACGAAGACCATCAACTCAAATCATCCGTCCAGCGTCCAAAGTATCACTCGAGTGCCAGCCGATTAACCAGACGACAAGCGGCGCCATCACCAAACACGGCAAGTGGCCCCCTGTGCCATCCGACCGACCTCTTTCAAACGCCGCACCACGTTCTCCCATGCCAAGCTCGACGCGAACAGGCCTCGAATCTCAACAAGCTGATGTTCTTGTCAACGTATCAGTAGGTATCTATCACCCGAGAGATCCCAACAGGGCCCTGCGTCGGAAAAGTCCGTCGCAGAAAAAAAAGAGTGCGAGCCGTTCAACAAATCCGTTGCAGCGGCCTTGCTCTCCCTTCTCCTTTCGTCCCGAAGAACCTGCAGTCGTAGTAGTAGGCAGGGTTAGCAAGGGGAAGACGTTCCAGAGCGCCATAAACACCAGGATGGTGAGGGAGGGCAGGGATGGCGACGGCCGGAAGGTGGGATCTTCGGGAAATGCCACGAGATTCTTGGTAACCTTTTTGTCCGAGATTCGATCCGTCGCGAGTTACCAAGAGCTGATCAAAGCTGAAAGCCAAGCGTTTCATTGACAGGTCGCTGCAAGGCTAACTGGCGACGGCAAGGCATAATTCGGGTGGAGAGCAAGCAAACATCGGCCGAAAATGCGTTGAGTAAGTTCTTGACGTCGCCACGCGACGTTTCATGCTTCATCCTGCAGCCGGACCCATACCAACAGTCACATACGGTACATTGCACGTTTGCAGCGTAGACAACAACAAGGAAACGAGCCAAGGTTGTTAGGTGAATTCTTCTTCACTGTTTAGATCGAGTTGCGGGGGCGCCCAACCTATCTAGTACGCGATGGCCATAGCCAATCGTAGTCGCCTCTCTCTCCCTTGCCAATGATAACTATCATCAATCATACCGAACCGACTCGGTCCTATAGACTTCTTTTCGTCCGCCACACACAAAATAAAAGAAATAACATGTCATCCCTTCGCGGGTGTAATAATCCCAGATCAGTCCCAACGTCCATGTCCCAGATATCAAGCTAGTATGCACAGGAAATGGTGTAAAACGCAATGCCCGCAAGAAGGTGCTGTAAAGAAAGTGTAGGAATGAATGTGAAACTAAAGGCAGAGAGCCTCTAATCTTGCCGTGACGGGTTCCAGGCTGGCGGCGATGCGTTGTACTTTGGCCATGGCGACACAAGCAGACTGCTCTTCTTCTGAAGCGTCGACAAGCTCGTAACGGGCGAGAACCTTCTCGGACTCGACACCTCCGAAGATCTCTACATGGGAGAAAGCGTCGGTGTCAAGTTCGGTGGGTCCCTCGACAGAAGCGGCGGGGGCAGAGTGGTAGAGAGCGAACTCGGGGTCGTTCTCGAAATCGTCGTCGTAGACCTGCTCTTCAGCGGGAGCCTGGACGGAAACCTCGGGAGCGAGGACCTTGGGAGCCTCCACAGCGGGGAGCTCAATCTTCTCGTCGTCGGACTCGAACTGCTCGCCGATAAAGTTGGAAGACTTGCCGGAGAGGACCTCGGCGTCGATGGTGACAGGGATCTCAGGAGTCTCCACAGTGAAGACCTGGGGCTGGTAGTTGAACTCGGCATTCTCCATATTCAGCATGGAGAAATCCATATTCTGCTCGGGAATCATAGCCATGCCAATCTGCTGCTGCTGGTTGTTGTAAGGGTTGACGTCCTTGGGAATCTGGCGCTGCTCGGGCTGTCTCTCAACCTTAACGGGGGCAGGAGCCTGAGGGATGGCCTGAGGGTTGGTGCTCAGGTGGTCAAGGAAGTTAGAGAAAGAAGGAGAAGAAAGGAGCATGCGAGTGAGATCCTGGAGACGCTTGTTCTCGTCGGCCAGAGCCCGGTTGTGGGCACGTAGGTCGCCGTTCTCGGTCACCTTGGTGGCAATCTCGGCCTCGAGCTGGGTGATGTACTCTGTAAATTGTTAGCTTTGGTGATGTTAACAGCGAGGAATTTCTGCTTACCCTTTCTGCGAGAGCGGAAGGCACGCGCAGAGACCTTGTTGCGAAGCTGGCGGCGCTCCTTACTGCTAAGCTTTTTGCCCTCCTCACTGGCAAGTAACCTCTCGTCCTCGTCCATGTCCTCCTCGTCCTTCTTGGGTCGGGGCAGGTTCATGAGAGGAGTGGGGGAGCCATCCTCTTGGGCAGGCTTAGCACGCATTGAGTTGAGGAGCTGGCTGATTTTTTGCTCGACAATGGGATCGGAGGGCTGCTGGCTCTTAGTGCGCTGCTTGCCCATCTGCTGGCGCTGCTGCTGTTGGTGGATAATCTGCTGTTGTTGCCTCTGCTGAGCCTGAGCCTTGGCAAGGGCAGCCTGAGAGTGCATGCCAGGCCAGAGTCTTCCCACGTTGCTCTGCTGGGAGGGGACAACCGGTGACTCTTGTCCGCCGATGGCAGTGGGGTTGACGGTAGAGCTGGGGAAAAAGTACTGAGACTCGGGAGGAGAATCGAATTCCATATCCATGTCCAATCCAGTGGAGTTCTGGGAAGGAGAGGTGTTGAAGTCGAACAGGTCGTTCTCTGGGCTCATGCCACCACCGAGGTAGTCCAAGCTGAATCCCGGATGGTAGCCGCTGATCTGAGAGTTGGCCTCATTCACGGCCAAGGTGCTAGCGAGGGCGCCGGGGACGATGCCGGTCTGTTGCTTGTAAAGATCATACTGGTGGCTGGGGCCGGTGAGCGGCTGGGATGCTGAAGGCAGCGTTGGTGTCGCGACGGAGCTAACTGATGGTCGGGAGAAGGTGTTCTTCGCGGTAGCAGCGGGGGACAGAGAGGGGGACTGGTACGAGACGTTGTCGTACTCGCTGAAGTCGAGGAGGGCGTCGATGTTGTCGACGTTGTGATTCGAAGTCATTTCGTCGGTTTGGGACGGGAAACTGATCCCTGTTTTCGATTTGTGGTAATGGTGTTGGTTTGGTGGGATCAGGTCCGCACGTTCGGGTCAGTGGCGAGACTCGTCGTGGACCTTCTTTGATTCTTTGCTGTGATTTTATACGAGGCCGATGATGAGGCCGGTGACGATGGATACCAATGCCTCAGATAGATGTTTCGTTTGGTGGTTTGTTGTAGAAGGAGGTGTTGATGGGGGAAGAGGAAAAGGGAACGCAGGTGTTCTTGAGAAAAGGCAGGCAGGCAGTGGGACGGTAGATGAGGGAGGGGGGTCTGGGCGTGGAAGGGAAGCCGGGTGTGTGGGAAGGGGATGTCTCTGTAACAATCCGGGAAGGGGGGACACTCTGTACCTAGAGCAGAGCACGGGGTCTCCCTTTCTTGAATGGATTTAGGTGCCTGGCCGTCGGAGGAACAGGGTGAGGAAAGCGGGCCAAGCGGGCGGGCTGAACAGGGATGCCGCTCGCTGAACGGAGGGGGGGCGCTGATGGAAGGGAAAGAGGGACGCGTAAGCCGATGGACGAGTAGACCCGATTGGGACTAGCGCAACTCCCAAGGAAGAGAGCCCGAGCCAATCCTCTTTCTGCGAGACTGAATGTGAGTGAGAGGGTACTGAGAAGAGCCAGGCGCTGATGCTCTACTGTTGTTACTGCTGCAGTTGCTACTGCCGCAGTTGCTCATGCTGAGTGCTTCCTGCTGAGTGCTTCCTGCCTTCTGGGAATGAGGTGAGGAGATGCAAGGCAGGTGCAATATGGTAAGGTAGGTAGGTGGCTCCTTCTGTGAGTTATGCCCGGGAATGGCACTTCAGTACCTACGGTAGGTATCTTAGGTAAGGTAGATACATGAAACTACCCGCCAGAACTTCGGCAAGCGCAGCTGCTCCAATCACAGTCGCTCTTTCCACACACGTCTGCGGCCTGAGGATGACGACGCCAGCTGCCCTTTTAGGTGTCTTTGGGACCCTTTGGAGTCCTTCTGGAGTGCCCTGCCACTGTGGAATTCGACACAGGCCTCGTCATTTCCATTTCGCGTGGGATGGGAAGCGACCGCTCGTTTTGATATGAAGCGACGACCTGCTAGGCCTAGGCCGCCGACAATGGGATGGCGCGATGTCGCTGCTTCGACCGACTGCTGACGACGAGTCTACGAATACGCTTATTGATTTTTGTTTAATTTGTCTGTATTGTTGAATTCTTCCGCCTATTTCTTCGCCTATTTCTTCGCCTATTTCTTCGCCTATTTCTTCGCCTATTTCTTCCTCTCGATTCTGTGCGCGTACTGACGACACAGGCACGGCAGGCAACCACGGGAATGTGAATCTCTGTCAGACGGACGTGGCCTATTCTTCTAGTGCCTTTGGACGTGGCCTATTCGTCGTCGTGTTCGTTATCGACAGAATAGAGAGTCCAAGTCGAAATGTCCCGGAGGAGAAAACATGGAATAGTCGAAGTAGTCAGACTATCGGGCCCGAGGGATGCGCTGGCGTCCAACTGAATCCCGTCTATGCCTTCGGGCGCAACACCAAATCCGACGAGAGCGAGAGCGAGAACGATACGAACAATCGCTGCCATCCTGACTCCTCAGGCCTGTAGGGTACTGTTGCTCAATTCACTGCCCGACCCCGACGGAGACGGCAGCGGACGGTCATCAAGGGCGGCCCCTGTTCGCTTTCACTCGATCTTGCGGTATCGCTACTCCATCGTACACCACTTCGCATACGCGAAGCAAAGTACTGGGTACTACCCGACGAACAAGAGTGCCGCGTTCCCGGTGTGGCTGTTCCAGTTAGCGCTCTGGGCGGCGTGGTTTGACGCAGCTCCGAGCTCTCATTCTTACCACCGTCAACAAATAGGAAGCGCTGCTGTCCAAGGTTGCGTGCTAAGCCTCAATGACAGCATTGTCATCAGTCTCCAAGTCTTCCTTCCAGCTGCTCCAGGTCGGCTTGGAAGCTGTTGATATGCACCTGCCAACGCCTTCAAAACTTGCAGACAATTCGTTGCCTCTCAGCCACCACTCGAGCCGGTAACTCAGTCTTCACCATGCTACCTACAGCCGTTTACAACCTATTGCGGCCTTCTCTTACAGCCTCATCCTCACCCTCATCCTCGTGCACCCCCCTCAAAGCACGATTCTCGTTATGGATTAAGGCTCCCGGCGGCAGACCGCCGAAGAAGCTTACCACCACGGATGCGCTGACACAACGCCCATTCCCGCAGCTCAAAATTTTCAAAAAATTCTCACAATCCTTTCAGCTTCCCCGAAGCGGAAGTCGTTGCCCGTCCCGTCTCGACGGCATAAATCAGAAGAGTTTGGAGCCCAGCGCCCGTCCCTATCCCTCTTCTAGTGCCTTTTCTATCCCTCTTCGGGTGGCAGTCCCTATCCCTCTGGAAGTGCCGCTGTGCAGGACAGAGTGCAGAGCTTCAAATTCCTGTGGGACATTCGATGATTTCCGTTCCCTGACCCTACCTCGATAATTCATGCACTGCCACCACACCCGTATCAACTATGAAGTATCGAACCCAGCAAATCACCACCGACACCCAATTTGCCAGCAGAAACGCTCTCATTCCCTCCTGCCCAGGGCTGTGCTGTCCACACACCGGAGTTGTTGAGAAACATAGAGCACGGGTCCAGGTGCCCTTGGCTGTGATCAATAGGCCTTTCATTCCGTCGTTTGCTGTCAACCGTGTCGCTGGCCGCCGACTGGCTTGCTCGCGATGTCGCCAGAACACGCTGGATGAAAACAGACAATTAGACTTTGCGAGCACTCAATTCTGCCGAACTTCCACAGCGGGCGGTGGACCGAGGGTGTGAATGCCAAACAACAACAACCAAGTCTCCAGAATCTCAAAAGACCCAGAGAAACATCCGCTATCGTAAGGCCGATCGATACACAATGGAAATTGAGCTTGTTGCAGCCCCCGGATTCGAAGCAATCTCACTGTTCCTCGCTATCTCGCCTACCCTAGGTCTGAGTCTGGACCTCGAAAGTCCGAATTTCAGACTGCGGAATCTGAGCCAGCCAAAGACCCCGGCGCCGCTTCGGCAATTCTCATACGCCGCACAAGCCAGCCAAAACTCACCCCGGTCCCTCAAAAAGAGCTTACATAAGGTTTCCGCCGCAGCGATCAACATTAGCTAATGCGTCTTACACTGGACCCCAGAGAACCATGACGTTTGTTGTGTTCAAAAATAGAAAGCGCGACGCCTTGTTTCACCTGCGGCACTTCCAAGTTCCCACCATGTCCAGGGAAATCCAGAACGGCTGTCCTTCCCCGGCGCCCCGGCACCCCGGCACTTAGCCTCTGCCACTCCTCAACCCCCATCGGCATGGCTGACGGCCATGGCTTACCCAATACCGACAAGGCTTCGGAAGAGAAACAAAAAAAGGGGGGGGGGGGGCACTATCATGAAGGCTCGCGCCAGAATTCGACGAAGCCCCTTGAGGCGCGAAAGTCGCTACATAGCTGAAGCTGAGGAGAGCCCTGCATGCCGTCTGCACTCCGGAGGGCCTGTCATCCCATGTCAAACCATCGCCCCCATCCACTGATCCTCGCGGGAATGGCTTCGGTATGATCGCCCACATCAGCGCATCGCCAGCAGATCAGGGTTCTACCAAGATCCGGCCAGTCAGATACCGCGCTGAGGAGTTTCGGTTCATGTCCTCCTTTTGTTCTCTCTGTCTCCATACAGGGCGGTTTTCTGATTGCCCACTACAACTCCCCCACTGGGCAATCAACTCGTCCAAGCCGAGCCCTGGGTTCCAAGCCCTCCTTGCGCAAACCCTTTTTTCGCTGTTTGCCAGTGGTAACATTCCCGTTATTAGGCTCTTTCGCCGGGGGCTGAGCCCGGAACAAACAACCTTCACGACTCAGTTAACCTCTGCGCTTTTCCTTCCAGGCTTAGGGCCTCTCGAGCCAAGCCTCGGTAGAAAACGGGGCCACTTCCCGCAGTCAATAGCATGAGCAATTGCAAGATTGAGGTCTCGGGCCGTGTGATCTGGCGAGGCTGCATTTGGTCGAATTCGAATTATTGGGGGGCTGAATGTGAATATGAACCTCTGTTGGGGGCCATGTTCCTCGATTTAGAAACAATATCTCACCAGTCACCACGTTGGTCGTACCACTGCCGTCAATGCTCGTTTCAACGCTCCAATGACTGCCAGACGTGCTGTGGCAGTGCATCGACTTATCTTCAGCTTCCCTCCAATCATCTCGTAATCTCAACGCGAGCCCAGCACTCGCCACACAAACACATCGTGATCCCCTCGTTGGCCAGGCATTCAGGCCTGGTAATGGCCATGTCACCGCAAATTACTCCCACATCCCCTGAAGATCATGCAATCCAAAGCAGGTTTTATGCTCAGACCTCACACTTCGCGTAGAACGCTCGCGCGAATCACCGTGACGGATGTGGCTGCACAGCCACAGCATGATGTCAAGCCACATTCCAACCCCGAAGCTGTGGCGTTCCTATCACGGAAGCGCCACACCACCTTAGAACCTAGAACACACACAGAATTCAATTCGGGCCTCCGTGTTGCCCCGTCGGCGAAGGAGGGGCCGACACAGTCCCCGTTAGAGACATGACTGCCGTGTCTCGATAGCCGGGTCCATTTTTCGTGGGTGCTTTCTTCCGTCGTCCGAACCCTTTCCGTTGGTCCCCCCGAATAGAGTTCATCTGCCTTGGGAGGGAGCCCGGCGTCTGGTCTGTGTTCCGATCCTCGGTTCGCATTGCCCATGTCTTGCCCACCTGCCTTGGGTGGTATCATGCTCCCGAGATAGACTTCCCGAAGAGGAGCAAATATTGTTAGATAAGTCATGGCCGCTATCCGAGCGGGGGGAGAGGGAGGGAAGGTCCAAACCAACCCCTCCGTCTGATCTGAGTGTCTATGCCGAAGGTCTAATCTGTGCAGGCAACAGAGCAGGGGGGGGTGTTTTGAACGTGCGGACTTGCATGTGTTCGGCTTATGAGACCCATACGCAGTTACGGATTTCAGGCGAAGCGGAGGAATAACCAAAGTGTATTCTGCCGTTGTGTGGGTGGTTGGCCCTCTTGCGGGCTTTGCGTAGCCGGGGGAGGGCTCCGAGTTGACTACTGGCTCGAGGAGACGATTATGAGTCTTGTGATTACTGAGAGCGTTGCCGCTGTATTGTCTTGAAGGAGTTGGTTTGGTATGCTTGGGCTGCTCTTTAGCTTGAGGGGGACCTTCTCTGCGGTTTTCCACAGCAAGGTGTGCGTGCTTGGGCTGAGTGACTTCTTTGTTCTCGGGCAAGGTGCAGCCAAAGCGATGTTCAGGAGCACTTTATGAAGTGATCATCTGATAATAGAAGAAAAATAAAAGCAATCCACTAGTCTGACGGCTTTCGAAGGGCGTTGTCTCTCGAGATTTGAATATTCCGTATTTCAAAGATCAAAATTCATCAACAACCACCACGTACATGAAACTCGTTGGCTCCCGTTTGAATCAATTTCAAAATAGCACAAAATACTATAACTCCAAAACTTTCTGCAAAAATGGACGTTTGGGCAAAGGACTTGATTGATCAAGTCCTTGCCACGAGTGGGGGACACGGCCCCGTCCCACCGAGCCTGATCAGCTTCATAGCACCCATGTCATCGATATGGAGGGCACTGAAGGGCGTGATGGGATTGGGAGAAGGAGGAAGGAGTTCCTTAGATGCTTAGAGATACTTCATTGAAGCTGTTTGATTGCTGAGTTCTGGTTGACGCTGCCGAAAGGTGTAGCTTCTAAAATGAAGAGTCTTGCCACACAACTCCTGGATGATGAGCCATATGTGTGATAGTCGAAGTTGTTGAAGTGTCATTTGTCCCGGCGACCTTGCGAACAATAGCAGAGGACGTCCAGCGAGTGTTTACAAGTGCGACTATTGTACAAAGACTGGCCTTCCGGCGCATTACACAAGAACTAACCCTGGATTCTTCAACTACTGCGCAGTCATCATAAAGATGAACACCAAGGCTATGTAAGTACTGCTATTATGTCATGAAGCTCGCATTGCTCCCCGCTGAACCCCCAAAGCACCTCTCCCTCATCCTTCGTCTATTTGATCTGCTTGATTTCTTCCGCATTGAACTTATCCTTGGTACCATCTGTCTTGACGATATCAAATTTCGTCCAGTCACTTGTGCCCTCTCGACAAGCTTGGATGTACGGAGGGATACCACCAAGGTAGTTGAGCTGCTCCCTCGGCTTGCCGGGGATGTTCGCGCCCAAGTACCACGACGAGTCGTTCTTGGCAAACAGAGTCGCATTGTTCATCGCCGTGACGAGCTCCTTCCACTGCTGTGCGGCCGAATGGCGTGGTTCAATAGACTTGACGTTCTCTTTGCGGAGCCTGGCTAGCAACTCCACGATGAACTCGACCTGCTGTTCGATGAACGGCGGGGCGTTGGTCAACGCTGTAGGGGCTGTTCGAAAAGTTAGCTGATTGTCTTGGGGGTTGCCTAAAGAGAAGATGGCGTACCCTGCGGACCATAGATCATGAACATGTTCGGACACCCCTGAACCATTAGTCCCAGATACGTCCACACGCCCTTTCTCCATCTCTCCTTCATGTCAACACCATCCTTACCCCTCAACCCCATACTCGTCAAACTGCCCGTGCAGTTATCATACCCCGTCGCAAGCACAATAATGTCATGTCCCCTCTCCGTCCCATCACTCGTCACAACCCCTCTCGGGGTGAACTCGCGAATGGGGTTCCCCTTCAAGCTCACGACGTTGACATTATCCCGATCAAGACACTCGTAGTAGTCCTGTTCGAGACTGCTCCTCTTCGTCGCGAACGGGAACGGCTGCTCCTCGGGAACCACAATGGCCCTCTTCTTCGGGTCCCGAACCCTGGGTCCCGTTTTCCGGGCCCAGAACTCGTACATCATCCGGTTCGCCTTCTCGTCCACCAAGAAATCCACATAATTCCCAGCCTGGAAGTTGAACGCCCCGCGCTGCCACAACTCCTCCCAGTACGCCTGCCGCTCATGGTCAGGTGTCTGCATCGCCGCCTTCGTCGTCCCGTCGACCGGGATGCCCGCCATGCTGTCCCTGGCAGCCTTGAAGAGGATCCCATACACGGACTTGGACGCGGCCTGCTCGAGCTCTGTGAGGTCTCGCTGCCGCATCGGAAGGGCGATGTTGGGGTTTCGGATGTACACCGTCAACTCTACGCCGGGCTTCTTCGAGATCTCCTGCACGCATTGCACCCCGGTGGCACCGGCGCCAACGATGGCGACCTTCTTACCCCGAAAATCGATGTCGGACTCGGGCCACGAGGCCGAATGCACAATGGTCCCCGCAAACGAATCCATGTTCTCGAACTTGGGCTCGTATCGCTTGTGAGAGCTCCCCGTCGCGGGGATCAAGAACCTCGCCGTGATAGTCCTGCCCCCGTCCGTCGTGACTTTCCAAAGCCCCTCGGCCTCATCAAAGTCGGCCCCGACCACGACCGTGTTGTAGCTGACGTCCCTGGAGATACCCAGCACCTCGTCGACGTGTCGAAAGTACCGCTTGATCTCGTCGTGCGCCGGGAACCGCTGCGACCAGTTCCAGTCCTTCCAGACCTCCTTTGCGGAGAACTGGTAGTACGGGGCCTCGGAATCGACCCGGGCGCCCGGGTAGCTGTTCCAGTGCCACACGCCGCCCAACGCGGCGCCGGCCTCGACGATGTGCGCGCGGAACCCGTGCTTGCGGAGCTGGTGCAGCGCGTAGACGCCGCCGAAGCCGCCGCCGACGATGAGCACCTCGTAGTCCATTCCCGTGTCCGAGATGAGGCCATTCCCGGTGCGGGTGCCGTTGAGGCGGCTCTTATCCAGCTGGTCGATGGAGCCCATTGTCGATCAAGTCAGGTCCGAACTCTATCAACAGGAAACTTGAGTCAAGAAAGCCAAGAAAGGGTTGCGTTCTGAGGGGAAGAGTCAGGCTGACCTCGAAAGAAGACGGCGCACGACTCGGGAAGCTCAGACGGGTTTGCTTTATACGTGTTGGATCAGTGGCTAGGAAGTTCGGACGACGTCTTTGGGTTCGAGGTGGAGGGACATCTAGCGCCGCGAGCTTCTCGTTTTCTTTTTGGTCCCATGTTCTTCTCCTCCTCGCCGCCGTCGTGCTGTTGATCTGTTGGTAGGGACTCCGCTGAAAAGTCGCGCGGTGATGGGCCGATTCTGCCAATGATCGACGGGGTCTGGAGGTTTGCTTGAAACAATATTCCCCATAGCAAGGAACCTTGACTGCGTTGCATCTGGTGGGCCAGATGGGTCTATGATGCGGTCCGCGGGGTTGAGGAGTTGATTACGGTCTCCCGGGGATGCAGCTCCTTCGACCCGGCGCTTGACCTTGAAGGCTCCGGACGGATGAGAAGTCACGTCAAGACAGCCTTGAGGCCCATTTAATCCTTCAGATTCACGCCTTTCAAGGTGTGCCCTTCGAGATCCACCAGTGTCTTTGAGAGTGCAGTCAGAAACTCTACGATGAACGTTGCGGTTTTGAGGCACGGATCAGGGATCGAGGGGATGGCTCGGCATGGACCACGGCACCCAAGCGTTGGCGGGGAACGGCTGCAAAGGTCTTGATGGTCTCGCGAGATGCGGGCGTAACCACTATTCTCAACGAAGCCAAGTGTAAATATGGGACTTGTTTGTTGGAGCATGTTTGTCGGAGCTCGGGCGGCCTCGGTTGGTTGGGACAATGCTTTGTTGGTCGGTCCAACAATACTTCGCTAGCCCGAGTGACAAGACCCACGCTGCAGCGGCCTCAAATGAGGAAATGGATGCGGCTGACCTTTCTCGCGTGCTGGAGGGAGCCTGGAGGTCAGGACCATGGGCAGAAGAACTTCTGTCATTCTGAAGGTGCCAGGGGCCCCGGGTTGGTTTCCGGCGTGGCAAGCCGGTTGGCAGGTAATTTGGTTTTAGCCGTGATTCAGCCGGCCTCTAATCAAAGACAAAGGTCTTTTCAACACGGCAAATGTGTGCTGGGAGGGGTTGTGAATATGTCATACTTTCTCTGAGACAGAGGCATTGCTCAACTTCATGGAAGAGCCTCATGATGTTAGATGCCCACCAACCCTGCTAATGTCTTTGCAACAAGTAATATGGATGCATTCCGGAAGTGATTCCACAGACTATAACTAGATAAAATCGGGATTGAATCTTAGTTGAACCCAAATTGAGGTTGATTGACGGCTTCAGTATGTGTTTCCGAAAGCCTGCTTGCTGGCTGCTTGATGGTGCCTGGTGCGTCTTGAAGATGATAAAGCCATCTGGTTGATTGAAACAGCAGAAATAAATGTCTCTATCGCTTTGAAGTATAGAGAAGGCAACTTTGATGATTTTCGCCGCGAGTACTGTTCACTCCTCACAAGGGGCTCGGGCTCTTCTTGTTCATACGTGCAGATTGACAGCCTCCTGCAGCAAAACCCACCAAAGGACAGAAGGTTTGGGAATGAGCAACTCTGACGATAAATATCCATGGATCTGAGAGAAGGCCTCCTGCATGTCAAAATAATCGTCAAAGATTGTTGAGGCAAATGGAAAAAGTCTAGGAGAGTCGAGCTGAGCTGTGTTGCTTTGATTTGGTGGATGCATGATGCAATCTTTTGTCCGTTTCCTTCCTTGAGACCAAAGATGGCCGTTCTATTTTGCTCTGTCCGATTTGCTTTGGTCTCTTGCATAGCGCAGAAACTGGAAAATTCTACGATTCTTTGACAACAAACGGACTCACCACCCTCACCACGTCCCAGTCACCACCTCAGGCTCCCACCGTCACCTCTCACTCACAAAACCTTTCCTCCTCCCCGACAACTGGGGATTTTTATTTTTGAATTTTCTTCAAAACAATACTCTTGAGAACAGATTCCTTCTTAAAGTCTCTGAGACATTCTTCGACTCCCACCCTCGCCCTCGCCCTCGCCCTCGCCTCATTTCTCACATTTCGCCGGCGACCATGGTATCGGCTGGCGACGCGGCCTTGGCGGCTCTCTTCGATTGGGAGAATTCTCTGAACCCCCTCAGAGTCGACATCGTCGGAGATTTTGCTGGAAAAGAGCTCTTTGCTATCCACGGCGAGGCTCTTCTGTGCCATTGCCTCACTCAGGCGAAGGTCGATTTCACAGGTGCGAAAACCCGTCACTCTTGTGATTTCCCAAAATACCTCTTCAAAAGAAGTCTGACAAATTTGCAGATGGATTTCAGCTCCTCCACGCAGTCCATGCCGTCGAAGTCTTCCTCAGCAAGCTCCGAGATCGCGGATGCAACTTTCACGTCCTCTGGTTCGATAGCCAAGAGCAGCTTGCCGTACCACGACACGTCCCCAAGAAACACCGACACAAATACCTTCTCACGCGAGCCGTCCTGATCGAGCATCTGTGTGCTCCCGGGACAAGAGACGAGTCAGCTTTCGGTGGTTCTGTCGAGCGCGACAATTTGAACGACCCGATGAGCTTTGTCTTCTCTGCGATCGGTAGTGATGAGTTCGCTGACTACATGGAGGAGAACTGTCTCCATTTTATCATGTGTTCGCGGGAAAGAGTCGAAAAGAACTCGAGTGGTGCGAACGGCAGCATCGGTCATCTTCTTGTGATGCACTTGTTCGCGGAGTTGGGATACAGCCTTTCTTTCATCAACGATGTTGAATTCAAAAGCTCAAAGGTCAGTAACCTCACCGATGAATGACGATGAGAAGCTCGCCTAACTTTCATGACAGATCTACACCCGCGTTGTTACATGGTCCAGCACTCTCGCCTCAATCAATGTAGCCGAGTCCGTCGCCCGGCACACTCCCGACTTAGGCTGTGGCCAGTTCTCTTCAACACTGGGCCGGCATAGTATTCAACCATCTGACCAAGATTCCTTCGCCGAAGTTGACGCACGAATGGAGATTGGTCTTATTGCTTGTGCTTCGATACTCACCGCCAAGCCAGGCGTCGCTACGGAACAGCGTGTGGCTGCTTTCCTCGTTCATCTCGCCCTCCTGGAACGCGGCGACCTCTCCCAGCGCTCCTGCGGCAAGCCCGAGGGGAAAGTCAGCCACAAGGAGGACGGTTTCCTTGAAGACTTTTCAAATGTTGCCATCACGCTGATTCGCCGTTGGAGGGAAAGTGAACTTGGAGCTAATGTCAGCTGGCGAGTCTACGATTTGGTTGACGGGCGGATCTTCCTGCAAGTCTTGCAGAATATCGAGTCTCTAAGCCTCGTCGTCGATGTTCGTCCTTACAGCAAGGTAATCGAGATCCTTGTAGGGGTAGATGTCCTTACTCATTTACCGAATCGCGGTCTTCCAGTGCAAAATGACCGCGACGAACCGCCCATCAAAACGGACTCAACCTTGCCACCGGGCTATGATGACACTGCTGTTCTCCCTTTCAGTCACCCTGTCTTGAATCCATTTATGGATGACATCAAGTTGGAAACGGATCAGCATTGGCAGGATTCTGCCACGGGCTCTAAGATCTTCCAGGAGCTCAGTCACTGGCATAACGCCAAAAAGACACTCGACTCGAAGCAAACACCCAAGACTATGGACTGGCGGGCTCTGAGAAGAAATCAGAGATTCATGGCCGACACCATTGCTTACTCTGCCAGCCTGACAAACGCTTCCGGCAAGAACATTGACCCTGAGACGATTGTGGCCCTCGAGTCAAGCGGAAAGGGTCGCGACAAGAGCAAGCCAGACGGAGCGGAACCCCAAACGTGGAAAGCAAACCTTGCGCGAAGAGATGCTGCGAAGGCCGCCAAGCAAAAAGGCAAGGGCGGGAAGGCAAAGGCGCTGGAGGCAGCCAGGGGTCTTCAAGCTGAGAAAGCTGATGCCAGGAGCAACGACGTGGTTTCTTACTTTGCTCAGCAATGCCAGGACTTCGATAACGTGAAGCCATTGGTGAAGAGATACCTAAAGGCGCACAAGTACCTTCTAGGTCTTTCGAATGCCGATCGAGAGACTGTCGGGGGAGAGCTTTTGCTATACATTTGCAAGACGCTGGCAAAGATTGTGGGCGAGCCGCCCTTTGGCGATCTTCGTAAGTGGTCTATCGGTGTCCTGAAACAGAAAGCAAAACTGCTGACATTATATTACACAGAAATGAACACCATCGCCATGCTTCGGGCTCATGTGGTAGACATGTATACCTTGCCGCTCACAGCCGAGACGCGGAAGCAGCTCAAGCGATTCACAGCTGCTCTCCAACTTCCTCCACCTCTGTACGACGAGTCAAGAACGCTTGAGCGTCCACTGCCTTTCGACCCCGCCGGCTCTACAAAACATCTCAAGCTGACCGAAGATGTTTCTGTCCGCGAGTTCCAGCTGCAATACTGTGGTCCATACTTGGAACGCAGCTTCGACTCGGCCCCCGATCCGCGAGTGCCTTTCCATCCCGATGCTTGGCAACGCAAGGTCCTCGACGCAATCGACAAGAACAAGAGTCTCTTCGTTGTCGCTCCTACGTCTGCGGGAAAGACGTTCATCTCGTTCTACGCCATGAAGAAGGTCATGCAGACGAACAATGACGATGTTCTTGTTTACGTCGCTCCGACCAAGGCGCTTGTGAACCAGATTGCGGCCGAAATCCAGGCCAGATTCTCCAAGGCGTATCCCAACGGCGGTCGATCGGTCTGGGCTATCCATACCCGTGATTATCGCATCAATAATCCTACGGGATGCCAAGTGTTGGTTACCGTCCCCCACATCCTCCAGATTATGCTTTTGGCGCCGTCCTATGCCAAGACGCCCAGCTCCTGGTCGCGCAGAGTCAAGCGCATCATCTTCGACGAGGTACACTGCATTGGCCAGGCTGAAGATGGTATCATATGGGAGCAGTTACTTCTCTTGTCTCCTTGCCCCATCATTGCTCTATCTGCAACGGTCGGCAACCCTCTTGCGTTCAAGGAATGGCTAGCTGGCACACAGAAAGCGAAGGGGTTTGACCTCGAAATGGTGGTTCACTCCGCAAGATATTCGGACCTGCGGAAGTTCATCTACCAACCTCCCAAAAAGTTCAAGTTTCATGGCCTTGAGCCCGTCGAACGTCTTCCGCTCACTGGGTTAGACGCCGAAGACAGCAACGACCATGCGTTCCTGGTCATAAACCCAGTAGGCAGCATCGTCAACAAGTGAGTCAGACTTCCGTACAAAAAAGGCCTCCCACTCACCTCATTGTGCTGACTTCCATGTGTAGGAGAAGCAAGGAAACGTTGAAAGACGTCAGCCTGGAGTCACGCGACTGCTTGGAGCTCTGGCAGGCAATGGATGAGTACGAAGACGAATCTCACCCTATCAGAAGAGATATCGACCCCGAGTACGCCTTGCCGAAGATGATAAAGAAGTCAGACGTCATTGAGTGGGAAGCCGCTCTCAAGAATCAGCTGTACAAGTGGATGGCCGAGCCGAATTCGCCTTTCGATGAGGTCTACAGGGATCTCGAGACCACTTCAAGTCCCAGCACTGGCATCGAAAAAACAGTTGAGTCGACTTTCCCCTTGCTGGTTGATCTTCGGAAACGCGGCGCACTGCCTGCAATCATCTTCAATTACGATCGCGTGGGATGCGAAACGATTCTGTCCAAGATTTTAGAAATGCTGGAGACTGCGGAGGAGAAGTACCGCAAGACCAGCCCCTTGTGGAAAAAGAGATTGGATAGCTTCTACAAATGGCGAGAGGCGCAGCGGGCGAAGAAGCAGGCGAAGGCCTCCAGACCCTCAAACAGAAGAGGCGACGACGATGAAGGTCCGACGCTTAGCAAGATGGATCAGGTGCGGGAAGATGCGAGCCAGGAGGCCAGCCAGTGGGCAAGCTTCAACCCTGGTGCGCCGATTGAGCAGTTCAGCTTCGCAGACTCGACCAAGGCGTCCACGGAGGAGTTGGAAAAGCTGATATCTTCACTTTCGTACGCCAACATCAAGCAGCCTATAATTGAGGCGCTTCGGAGAGGCCTCGGCGTTCACCATGCCGGCATGAACCGGCAGTACCGCCAAGTGTGAGTTGTAAAATCACAGGGCAATGTTTGGAAACTTAAGTCAACTGACATGAATCAATAGGGTGGAAATGCTCTTCAGAAAAGGCTTCTTGACCGCTGTCGTCGCAACAGGCACTCTGGCCCTGGGTCTGAACATGCCTTGCAAGACTGTTGTCTTTGCTGGGGACTCAGTCTTCTTGACGGCGCTTAACTACCGCCAAGCCTCCGGTCGTGCTGGTCGGCGAGGCTTCGATCTTCTCGGCAACGTCGTGTTCCACGGAGTTCCCCACCATCGCGTTATGGAGATCATGTCGTCCCGCCTGCCAGACCTCCGAGGACAGTTCCCGATGTCTGTCAGTCTGATTCTTCGCCTCTTTGGTCTTCTTCACGGGACGAACAATTCCGATTACGCCGTCAAAGCAGTCCAGTCCTTGTTGACGCAGACTCGTCTTTACCTAGGAGGACCCGAATCTCAGATGTGCATCAAGCACCACCTTCGATTCTCGATCGAGTACCTTCGAAGACAGCACCTGCTCTCCGCCAGTGGAGCTCCCCTCAACTTTTCTGGACTTGTTGGACATCTATACTTCACCGAGAATGCAGTCTTTGCGTTCCATTCCCTGATGAAGGATGGATACCTACACGAGCTGTGCAGTGGCTTTGACGATGCCAGCAAGCGCAAAGATCTGCTTCTCGAATTGCTCACCGTTTTATGTCACCTATTCTGCCGCATCCCTTGCTACAAGCACAAAGACAAGGTATGGCTGGAGGAGGTAGTCCACCGATCGCCCTCTGTCGTTCTCCTGCCCAGACTGTCGAGTAAAGCAGAGAAGATTCTCAGAAAACATAACCAGGAGACGCTCGAAATTTTCCAGACGTATGTGCGAACCTTTGTCCAACAGCACCTCAGCGACAAGCCCGACAATGTGCTGCCTTTCACCAGGCGCCGAGTTGCCCCGAGCGATGGCGATCGTATCGATCTATCCGCTGTCAACATCCAGACTCTCCGCCCCACGACACTTCGGTCTCCATTCGCAGCCTTGTCAGGTTTCACGGACGAATTCTCCACCATTCACGAGTTGTGTGAAACGAAACGCGCGGGTGTCTTCCTCGAAGAAGAGTCCATCCCGTACATTCCCATCTACCCCAAAGAAACAGATGGCGTGCCTTTCAACGCGTACATCCTCGATTTCTTCAAACACGGCGATCTGGAAGCTCTCGTTCGCGACAACGGGATCAAAGGCGGAGACGTGTGGTTCCATCTCAAGGACTTCTCTTTGATCCTCGCCACGATCGTCACGAGTCTTGCCAACTTCCTCGACAAGAGTGGCGCCGAGTTTGATGATGCGGCCATGATTGATGTGCAGGATGCTGGCGACATCCTCGACGAAGAGGCCGGCGCTGAAGAGGATGGCGATATGGATGGACAAGATGCGACCGTAGCCTCTGCAGAGAATCTCAAGACACAGGAGAAGACCAAGATCAAGAGCAAGAAGGTTCAGGACTCATGGGAAGATGATGGTTCGGACGACGAGAGCGGGGAAAGCTCTGAAATGAGCGAGGGAATGAGCGACTCGTCGGACAACCCAGTTAGCTGGGATGACGTGGATGGAGCTGGACTGATCAAAGTCTACAAAGCTTTCAAGCTTCTGCAGCAGGAATTCGACGGGAAGTTCAGGAAGATTTGGGCTTGATCACTGTCACTGGTCAGGTCAGTCCTTGAATACCTCCGCTAAGGTACAAGTGCAATCAGGAATGGCAAGATGTATTGGATTAGTGTAGAAAAGTAGATGGTTTAGAAAGCTCGTTTTGCGTCTCGGAAATTTGTATGCGGCATTCGTGCACGATGTATCTGGAAGGTTTGATTGAAACGCCACCCTTTTTTTGATGAAAGAGCCTGGGATGTCAGATGGAGACTGTCTTCTCAGAGGCAACGTCACTCTTCAGGGTCTCCGTCTTCTCAATACTTTACACCTTCTGGTCAGTAGCAGGGGACTATTCCGAGTCCTGAGCTGAGGGTTGCCCATATTTCTCGAGGGTTTGTTTATCAAGCTGCAGTTACTCCGGTCAGCATCGTCTTAGACTGCAAGAAGTTGTTACGAGGAAACAACAAATCAGCTGTTTGTCCGAGGCCAAAGACGCTGGACTAGCAAGTTCATTCAGTGTCCTCACAGTGAGAGGACGGTGTCATTCTCGCAGAAACCAACCACTATTTGATCTGTTCGTATCTTGCATTGGCGTAGCCCGTGGGTTTCTGTCATCTGGAGTGTAATTAGTGTAGGTAACTTACTTTGTATTGAGCTTTAAGGACCACCCCCACCCGTTTGAACCTCAAGTTGTCCCGAGAACCGTCCCCGCGTACCCAGACTCAAAGTTCTGGGGCTCTCAAGGACTGGGGCTAATTGAGAAGATAATTATTGAAGAGGCTGTGGTCACCATGGGAGACAGAGAGCGTGAACTCGTCGATTCAGAATTTCTACAAAATATACCGCCCGGTAACTTCCACGAAAAGTGAGAAGACGTTGAACGTTGAGTAATTGTGGCGGTAAATCAAGCGGCGAAGGGCGAACTATTGCGCCGAGTACGCAGGGGTTCTCACGATGCTACCGAAAATTGCAAGCGAATATCAATTGAACTCCGATGTCGCCGAGGACAAAAGGTCTCGGTCCGAGACGCATATCAAGGCGTATTCCCAAATAGGTGTCTTTAGTCGAGGTTGCGGATGGGTACAGCAGTTAATGAAATACAGTGGAATTTCCTGCCAGCGATGAACTTGGCCAATTGTTCACGTTAGCTGGATCTGGTTCGAATCAGTTCAGAAAAGAATGGTTAAATGACCTTAGCCAAGTCGACTGTCGACAGCTTGTCCATTCAGGGAAACAATCGTTCGCGACAGCGTAAGAAGTTTGGCCCGGAAAGGCACTAAAGGTGAATTTTGGTTGATTGGGCCAATCGAATCCAGACAAAAAGCATTTTCGTCTCCCGTATCATGGCTGTTGGGCAAGATCTCCATGCTAGAGGAACAATTGAAGATTTGATAACGAGAAAGACTTCATGAAGAGGACGTAGAAATGGGCAGTTTGCTTTTATAGCTTGGGTGGACCATCAAAGTAGACCAAGTATTCATAACTGTTACTGAGCCTTGTATGTTTACCGCTTTTGGAGGCTAACTGATAGAATACATTCGCGTTGAATCTATACTTGGCTATCGTCTTCTGGGCACCTGTAAAGGTTCTCAAGCTTTAGCCTGTTTCTGTGCAGCTTCCATAGCCTCCCGCCTCTTTTTCTGGAAGATGGGCTCAACTTTCCCATCCAGAGCCTCCTTGCAGAAATCTTCAAGGGGCTTCCCAGTCAAGTCTGGGTACAGTTCCTTACCGATTTGGTATCCTAGATACCGAGCATATTCAGGTGTGTTGTCACCTCGAAGACCCCATGACTTACGATACTGCAAGATCGAAAGCTTGTGAGGGTTGGCGGTGTCACCTTTCGCCACTTTGATCGCCTCGTCGAGTTCGTGGGCGGAAAGCTGTATTTCGTTCTTAGTCCCGAACGGTTCATGGTGAATGTGATGCGGTAAAGGCTGGTCCAGACGTACGTATTTTCTCTCAAGCTTCTCCCCGCTGATCTTCTCGAGCAAGTCGTAAACCTCGATTTGAGTGAGAAGCTCCGTGTAGGCAAAGACCCTCTGGTTCAAGGTGCGGGGATCCGCAATGATGCGCGCCACGTATTTGCCAATGTCCCGGAGGTCTGTGAAGGCCGACTTGGCGGTGCCGTCTCCTGCAATCCAGCTGTCAAAGGGGGCGGCAACCGCATCGATGCGGCCAGAAGCTAGGCGTGGCAAGGTGATCTGATACCACCAGCCAACGTCGATAACGGTATAAGGCAGATAGAGTGTCTGGACGTGGTTCAGAACATCCTCTTTCTATGTTCCTGTTGTCAGACAAGAATCACGATTGGGAACGACAAAGAGAGACCTTACCTGGTCTCTGAACCACAACATGCCCCTAGCAGGCATCACTGTCCCGAAGAAGCAAGGAACAAAACGCTTGACTCCAGCCTTTTTGGAAGCATTAGCAAGAGGTAGTTGATCGAGAAGACTATCCGCCACGATAGCCGAAATCACGACGTCGAAACCGGTGACCTGCTTGACGATTTCATCTTCGGGGCCGCTGAGATCGGCAGCGGCTATCTTGACGCCCCTTTCCTCTAGCGCATGAACCTCGGGCTTTTGAAGCGAGGAGGGTCGTATGAGAGCTGTAACTTGCTGACGAATTGATGAGTCCACAATCTCGAAGACGAGAAAGGTCTTGGGGAATTAACTTACGAACTTTGGCTCCGAGGATGCAAGCAGTCCATTCACAATGGAGGTTCCGGTCTCCCCGGTTGCTCCGACGATGGCGACTTTCATGATCGGGTTGTTCTGCTTCGAATCATTCCAGTGCTGTAGGATAGTATACCCGCTGACGCAATTCTCCGAAGCACCATTCAAGCCTTCGAGGACGAAATCAAATGCACTATGGTGGTTTACTTATGCACTTCCCACCCCTAATGTTGGTCTGAAGATCGACGGGTAGTATATGGGACCCCAATTTCAACATCAGAAAGTCATTCGTTGCCGCTGTCAACATGAGATCATTGCGACCCTGTTTTATAAAGCAGAAAAGCGGGGAGACGACGCGGGTTGGAGACAGGCGGAGTTTGTGGGTTCTAGACGGGCCGCCCCCGCCTTTGCGTTTTCGGTTTCGGTTGCGGAGTGCCACGAATAGACCGATTTGGAGTTACGGTAGACTTCTTCCTAGTGTTGTTATAGGTGCAACGATGAAGGGTTCGCATTGCCGTCACTGTGTTTCCTTGCGGTCTCTCACCTGCCAGCTGCGGACTCGACTTCCTAGACTTGGATATTACACCAGACTCAATATTGCGCGGCGAAGTGGAACTTGCTGTTGTTTTCTATTTTGTGTATCGAGTTCATCAATCTATGTTGCAAATTGTACGTTGGGATTGACGAAGATCGTGGGTGACCATTTCTCCAATATCAGCGAAACCGATGTCCACAATAAAAAGGTCAAACTAGTGACGAACTTCTTGGTTTCTGTGCAAGTTTGAGGGATGCGCTTTCACGGAGTTGTCGAAACGAGGCAAGTTCGGCGAGCGGAAAGAGAAAAGGGCAGATTTGAGCAGTCGGCCTGTTCATCCCTTGTCCCGAACGTAGTGGTGTTCCAACCTTTGTTTCGACCCTCGAGCGCCTTTCCAAGTATCCTCCTGATGCCATATAGTGGGCTATTATGATCAATACTGAGAGTATTTTAAATCATGTGGTTGGCCACAAAGTCTCAGATTTAGTTACTGACTAACATTCACCATGGCAGGAAGGAATAAAGAAAATTCCACTACCGAGGCTAGGTAAAGTGGAAGAAGTAGCTGGTCTCATGGCCTTTGTGATCTCCTCAGATGCAGCGTACGGAACTGGTGATATTTGGTCCATGCATAGAGGAACTCATGTAATGAAAGATTGATGGCTAACGATGTGTGGTCTATCGTTGGGAAAGCTGCTTTACACGTCCACGGAGCTTGATGGCAGAAGGCACATATTCGACAAATCACAAGATCAAAAGTCACGAGGACATGGAATTCTAAGGCAGTCACACCACTGGACCCTTTGTTACCAAAATAACCAACCCGCATCTACCATTATCCTGTGCAAACCCCAAAACGTATGAAAAAAGCAACCAAGCACTGAAAACACGCGAGACCATGAATGACCAATCCCAAGATACTCTCCACGAATCGAGAGAGTGGCGTCTTGTCTTTTACTTATGTCCCGTCTGGACCCTCTTTCTCTCCTGCTTCCTGATCTCAGCATTTTGCTTCTCCGATCTCCGCTTCCTTCTCGCCGCAGCCTTCTGCTCTTTCAGTCTGGCGACGGTGGGCTTGAGGTCGTTTTGCGTGCCACTAGACTCACTATGGCGTTCCTTCCAAGCTGGTACTTGTTTCGTTTGCGCGTCCCTTCGAAGCTCTCTTTTTCTCTCTCGTGTTTTCTGGCTCGCCTCGTTCTGCGACAGTGTCAGACCGTTGATTGCCATTTGCTCGATGTCGCGTAATGTCTTCTGCTGATACGCCTGCAATGCAGTCTCGCTACTGGACGGTAAGCCGTAAAGTTTGAGCTTGAGTGGACTTTTCTCCGGGCGCGTGACCACAAACTCGTCATGGAACTCGTCAAACCCCTCTTTGATCTTCCAGTCGTCTAACCATCCGGCAGATACATTTGGGTCGAAGCCGAAGAAATCATATACGACGGCGGCTTCCACGTCCACCTCTTCTTCGGTCATGTCCAACGCAGTCCGTCTGTACCTATCGCTCAACCTGGGCTCCAGCCATTCGTCTGTGTCGGAGTCGTAGTCTTCAGAGGGAACCAGTGGCCAGGAGATTTTGGCGTAGATCGTGCCGCGCTGAAGACGAAGAAAATCGTGGCCTTCAAAAACAAGCGGAAATGTCCACCACTCGTCTGCGCAGAAGGCATAAATGCTCACCAGGTTGATCTTTAGCTCCGGCATAGACGACGTTAAAAACTCCACCCAGTCGCTGGAGGTTGGATCGCCCAAAGCCCAAGGTTCAACCTCCAGATACTTGAGTCCTTTGAAGATTGAGATGTCCTCCCAAAATTGGAAATCGGAGTAACGGTGTCCACTCAAGAAATACCTAACATGACCTGATTCAAAGAACGTGCCCGGGGGCATGATGCTGATACTCTGTATCAAGCCCTGCTGCTTCGAACTCATCAGATTTCCAGAGATGAGACAAAACTCACCGGCGGCGAGGAAACAGAACGTATTGCGGCTCCAGAATACTGGGGAAGCTTCTTCGTGAATCTGACGACTGGCACCTAAGAGATTGAGACCACTTCGTTTCGCGCAACCACAGCTGTGATACTGTTTCATGCGGAAAGGGTTCTCCACGAAGGTAACACGTGTCATCGCAAACGGAGGGGGCTCGGATTCGGCAGGATCGAAAGTTTTGAACTTGCAGTCGAGCCTGTGTCTCTTGTCCCATCGCGGTATTGGGTCGATCAAAACGTATTCATAGATTTGATCTCGGATCTCGCGAGGGAGATGCAGGAAGCCGACTTTGTGAGGCCGAGGAAGTGTCCATTCTGAGGTTTTCTGCGGCCGAATTGTAAGCACCAGTGGGGCCATGTCTTTCGTGTTGCTGAGGTATGCTGAAGGTTGACTGTTCGAGTTGAGAGGGGACGAGTTGCTTGCTGATGAAATAGAAATCGAAGGTGCTTGTTATTTGATTTCGCAAAGACGGTTTTCTGAAGCTCAATTCTGCCAGTTCTCGAGTTTGGGTTGATTGGTGACTGAGAGGGAGGTTAGACCGTCTTATTTATAAACCCAAAGACACACATAGTATCTCCAACGCATGTAACCTCTAGTAAATGTGGCAATGATATCAAAAGAATCTGGCTAGTCTTTATCAGAGGCCGAACAGTAGCTTTTCGTAGCAACTAGAATAGGCTTAGTCAAAATTGCCTAGAAAGATTTCTTAGCTGGGCTTTTGTATTCTTCGGTCCTTTTGCTCGAGGAATACCTTTTCCCTGCCATATACGTGAATAGAGACAATGCGCTGTTCTTCTCCGTAGCTGAAAGACTTCTTTGTTGAGTGCATTCGCCGTAGTTGGGTTTCAAGCATTCTTTGTTGCCGTCATTTCATAAAGTTTTTTTGGGTTTGGGCACCTTCTGAGCTCTGTGCCCCATCACGATGACTTTGGCGTTTCATCTAGTAAGGCAAATAAGAGGTCTTCAAAATCCTGAATATTTCCATGGCAAGGCTTGTATGCTTCGCAACGCCATCTTTGCGTCACCTCGAGGCATCTTAGGGTGGATGTACAGGTGAGTCATCGATACACAACTTTGTAGCAGTGATGTCCACGAAAGAATTAGCTAATTGTGATGATGCACTCCGAGTACTGAAAAGGATTAAAGTCACGTAAACCTTTTAGATATTGTGATCAAACCAATGGCGTTCTAGAAAAGCCCTGTTGCGAAGTGGGATGAACTCAGACAGGAAAGACCAGAATGCTGTGCCGACTTGTCAAGTATACTAAATCGGAATCCTTGTTGAGGTGACAGGCATGGGTGGTTTCAGGGTCGTAGAAGAACTGTTCTACGATATCTCCGTGATTCTATTTGGCGCCGATCGTAATTATACCATTTCCGGCCCTCTCCTCCTCCCTCGATTCCTATCTCTGCTTGATGCCACGGAGACTGTTTCATCACTGCTCATGTGACTTCCGCCTGGATAGGTAAAGTTGTTAGGCCCCGAGCTGCCGTCGATCTTGTGCTCGCCGTTTAACGGATGTCCAGTATTCGAATCCAAAGCGTCATCCCTCCCATATAAAAACCATAACACAACGCCAACCATACCGGCGCCCCCCACAATATTACCAAGTGTTACTGGTATGACGCTTTGATAAATGAACTTTCCCACGCCGACTTCAGTGCCGTAAAACATGCCGATGGGAACGAGAAAGAAATTAGCGATCGAGTGCTGGTATCCCAGACAAACACTAGGAAAGGTTAGTGCCACAAAGTTCACGGCCCGGACTTCGGATTCTTACAAGGTCCATATTGGCAGCCAAATTCCCACGATCTTTGACAGATTGTCTTTTCCGCTTGTTGCCATGTATACCGCCAGGCCAACGAGCCAATTGCACCCGATGCCTCTGGTGAAATTGTAGCCCCAGTTGACATTGATCCTGCCTTCCGCTTGTGTCACGGCATAAGTCGACTGCGCGTCGGACTCCAGCGTGTCACTCCACCAGGCTAAGATGCCGGCAAAGAACAAACATCCCGCCAGATTGAATACATAAGAGACGATCCAATTCTTCGCGAGATCATACCAGCTGGTTTTCCTCTGCAAAGTGGTATACATCATGACCGCCATGTTGCTTGTTACCAACTCCACGTTGGTTATAACAGTCAAGACGAATCCGATGGGAAAAGTGAACGCCGCTATCAAGGTCGCCAGAGACGGGTCGGAGGAGCGCAAGCCTGAAGAACCACCCGCCACCACCAAGTTGAATAGCGACCCAAGCGAAATGAAGATGCCACCGAGAAATGATTTGATGATAAGATCTGGCCATGGAAGTTTTGCCTTCGCAATGCCCGACTGGCTCATCAGTCGACAAGTCTCGGGCGCGGAGTGAGCGTCGACCTTTTCCATCGACATCTGCGGGCGATGTTCTTTTGGGGATGGCCGCCTCATGTTTGTATCAGACATGTCCATCGTGGCTGTGACCGTTTGGATGCCTCTCGGCACAAGAGCAACGCCCGTGGAGGAGAGATTCCTTCTTAAAGAATATCAAAACAAGGCACGTTATCCTGACGTTAGAATGATGTTGTGGGGATGGAAAAGTGGACAAGGGAACTAATGGGGGCTTTTCTCTGCTACTGCATTCAAACTTACTCATCTTACTGAGCCCGGCTGATCTGACATGCATCGTGGACTAAGGGAATCGCCCTCATTTAACTTACTCCGGGGGGACCGCACATGAATCAAGCTAAATTGCGAGTTTGTGAGGTGAATCCGTGGTATATCTGGCCTGTTCACTCATGCGATTTACATGTCAAGCCCGGTTGCGATCATCCTCGCCTTCGTCAAAATTTGACATCTCAAATTCGACCACCGGATGCATCGTTGTCGCATCGGTAAATCAAGGACCGGGTTAAGTCGATGGTGAAATGGTCGTTTGAATCAGCTACCGGAGCTCCGACCATGGTGGGGCCGACCCCGGGTCCCGGGGTATCGGGAAATCGTCACCCGAGAAAGGGCCGGTCCATTTGCGCAGAACGACTGGACGCTGAAGGCAGAGCGGGGCTCAGAGACATAGCTCATCGCTCACTCAGCTCAGTGCAATTATGACACGGTGACGTAGGGGAAAGACATTTGTCATCATCAGGGTTCCTAGGTCTGTCAGGCGGGTGGCGGGGTTCATGAGTTGCCAGTTTCTGAGGAAAAGGGAAATATTTGCACGTTCGGCAACGACTTGAAATACCGTGAAAAGACTGTGTTTCCTTGCAAGATTCAAGGTTCCATCGAAGCCATCCCTCGATAGAAACTTCTCCTCTGCTTGAGACTCTGTAACCTCCGCATTGCGAAAATGGGCCTTGAAGGCAAGAATGTCCTCATTGTATGTTGGCAGACGCCTTGAGACACATCGCAAGCCTACTGATTCAGCGACTTAGACCGGCGCCTCAATGGGCATCGGGGAGGCAATTGCTACTACGCTAGCAGCAAAGGGTGCAAATTTGGTGCTTCTTTCAAGATCCGAGGCAAGTAAATCTTGACGTACCACTGTACCAGTGCATCCCCGTCGTACCGATCGAGAATGAGCTAACAGGCCTACCATTCAGAGAAAGCTATCCACGCTTGCCAACAAAATATCTCTCACGCATGGAGACGTGAAGGTCATCTACCGTGCCGCGGATGTTGGCGACTTTGAGTCTGTGGACAAGGCGATCGCGTCGGCAGTCCAGGCTGTTGGTCAAATCGACATTCTTATCAACAACGTGAGAGATATCATTCGAGCTGGCCCCGAGATTGGGCCGACAAACGCTAATCTGTCACCAGGCCGGTCTGGCCCTCGGAGCTCCTGCAACCTTTCATGAACTGAAGATTCAGGACATCATGACAATGGCTAACACTAACGTCAACGGCATGATGTTCGTGACCCACTCAGTGCTGAACAGGTCTATGATGACCCAGAAGCCTGGCAAAGGAACTATTTTGAACATCACTTCGGTCACTGGCCTCGAAGTTCCTCCTTTCCCCGGCGAAGCTGTCTATCACGCCAGCAAAGCCTTCCAAGAAGCCTTCACCAACTCCATCCGCAACGAACTGGTAAACACTGATATCAAGGTCCTGGCATTACGCCCCGGTGTTGTCGCAACAAATTTCCACTCGCAGCGCGTAGGTCACGACAAGGACAAATATGACTCATTCATCAAGGGATACGAGTAAGCCGTACTTTCGCCATGCTGGTATCAAGGACTCTCTAACTTCCTCGTGTTAGGCCCCTGGTATCAACCGATGTCGCACAGGCAGCTGTCTATATGTTGGACCAGCCCCCGAATATCTCAATCAAAGCATTGGACGTGGTTCCAAGTGGTGAGTCCTGCCGAAACATTGCACGGGGAGGTGGATTTGGTAGATTCAAAGTTAACATTGCCTAGCCCAAAGATCGCTTAACGTCTTTGATAGAACGTGGGCGGAACGTAGCCATTGACCAGGAAACATGAGAATCGTGGAATAGATTCAGATGGCCAGAGATCCCATGGCACAAACCGGATATTGCTTGAGTGAATTGCACGGAGTTGACACTTGTCTAACTAATGCCTGTCCTCAGACTAAGCGGGAAGTTGCAATCACTCCAACTTCACTTTACTGGAGACACACATCTTACATACACATAACGATATGATATTCTAGTGGGTTAAAAATCAAAGGAAGGGCAATGCTAGTCATTTGAGGACATGGAAATAAAGATACGTATCCCATAGGTGGTCCGAACTCATACGAGGCTATGATTACACCTTTCTTCAATCCAAAGCTCCGGTTTAAATGATGGATACCGTCGATCATTTCAATTTGAAGATCTTCAAGTTTTTCCTTGGTTCGCTGATGCCAAGGGAGCCCGTAGGGTGATGTTGACGAAATACTTGTACGAGAAACGTATGAGACACCTCAGTGGGCGCGTCTTTTACCCAGATTTACTGTCCCAGGCCATATTACCGGTAACAAGTTTGGTCTCCTCCGTGGCTCCACCCCAATCTTTTCTGCGTCCGAGACGAATGAGATATTTGAGTAAGCAGTCCATCCGCTCTTATGGTAGATTGGCAGAGTTGAGCCAGTACACCTAGTTTTGACCATGGCTGACGGTAGACGAAAACGCTCGCAATTCAGTTTCAAGATATGATACCTGATGCTTGCCAAACACTCCCAAAATTGTAATGTTAGGTTTGCGTCCTTTCTAACTTACTTATACAAGCGGTCTTCAATTGACTTCCAGGTCAAGCCTTTGTATGATGGCTTTGTTAAGTATCTGACAATGCTAAACAGGACAATCGATCATATAAAAGTCCACAAAGGCGAATCACCGTTGTTCTCAAACAGAGTGATCAAGACCGAACCGAGCTCAAAGCCGTGAAGGGTGGCTGCCAAAGCCCGATCAGAAGTATTCCTCGACACTTTCGGAGTGCTGCTGAGCCAGGGGTCTACAGACTTCCCGGGGCGTCTGGGGGACCTTCCCGCTCTTGGCGTACGAGACTTCTGTACCCCGGTGATGGGTTAGTTGCAGCATTTCCGGCTAAACTGGCCATTACAGTCCGCACCCCTGTAAATGCATCAGAGTCGGGCACCACACCCACATGCATTTTGAGGGAACGTAACGATGTTTTTATTATAATACGCCGCCGGATTACTGATGTTCGCCATGGCTTGGTAACTCAGTCACATCCACCATCAAGAGCCTTTGGCTCACCTTCAGATCCCTTAGTACGTAAAACTATATGCACACGGTATTCAAAGTACTGATTCACATTATGTAAGATATTGGTCATTAACCCTATGGAATCGGGTGGGAGTGAGTCTCGTCATACGTTTAAACATGTACGAGAGCAGACGAAGCACCATCAGCGTAGTCTTTACGATTGACAAAGCATAGACAACAGGAAGACAACATCTGGCAGGTAGTTCTGCAATAGGAAACCCCGCGCTTCACACATCTATGATATTATTGAGTTCTTATGAATGTTGCGACCAGCCAACAAAGTAGCCGTCTTATGCGGGAGCAAAAATGAAGCTCGTTCTCCCTAACGCTTTGAGTACATGGGGTATGATGTGTTTGGTTTGAACCGTATGGTGGATCAGACACGGTCGAGTTGCTCGACCAACTTCTCGTCCTTCGAGACAGCAACTGCCGCACCTTCGGAGTCTTGCATGGCATGAGGTACAAGCTGGTCGCCGAACAACTCATCCATCTGTTCGAGGGTTCTGCCCTTGGTCTCGGGGTAGAAGAAGATGTAGCATAGCATAGCAATGAGGTTGAAGACGAAGAAGACGTAGAAGTACCTGAGGCCGATAGTGGACAACGCTTGCGGGGAAAACTGAGCAAAGACCAGGTTGACAGTCCAGTTGGTGAAGGTCGTAATCGCGTTTCCGAGTGCTCTGACCTCGACGGGGAAGATCTCGGCAGGGTAAACCCAGCTGATGATGCCAAGCGGGGTATAGAACATGTTGAAAACGAAGTTCATAGCCACCATGCTGCGAAGTTGGTTGGCGTTGTTCTCGTTGATATATTGGGCTTGCACAGCGTTCACAAGCAAGGATGCTCCCAGACCGGCCGCGGACACGATCAAAGGCTTGACTCTACCGATGCGGTCCAGCATCCACAAGCCAATGCTGCAGTAGACGATGGACAGCGCACCGCTGATGCCGATGATCATGAGGGACTCTTGTGTCTCGATGCCGAGGATCTGGTAAATTCGTGGTCCGTAGTAGTTAATAACGTTGATACCACTGAAAAAAAAAAAGGTCAGACGTGTACGCGTGAAAGTAAGAAACTCCATGAGCAGTCGTATTACCTGAGAGGGCCGAATGCCTGAATACCACAGCCCAACAGGAGGCGCTTTCTCCACGACGGCTTTGTGATGATGGACTTCCACGAGATGTCGCCCATAGCTCTGTCCGCAAGGATGACGTCCCGGATCTCGCGAAATTCGAGGTCGATCGTCTCTTCATCTAGGCCGCTGCGGAGCTTGTTTAAAGATTTTCGGGCTTCTTCGTGGCGGTCCTTTTCCATGAGCCACCTAGGGGATTCCTGAAGGAAATATACGCCAGCGACGAGGATAATACCGGGAACGGCCTGGAATGCCAGCGGGAAGCGCCCTGCTGTTGACTTAGCAAGCTGCGTAAGCGTAGGTAAACATTGCGAGGGCGCTCACAAGAGAAGGCGGTCTTGTTGAAGGAACATCCGTAACCCAGCCATTGCGCGACGAAGAATCCCCAACTCAACATCCACTGCAACAGGCCGGACAGAATACCGCGGTATTTCGCCTCGGACAACTCGGAGGCGTACATGGGAATCGTGGAAGTGACCATTCCAACCGCGCATCCTCCGATAAATCGTCCGATGATCATCATGACCATGTTGACAGCTCCGGCCTGCAGGGCGGAACCCAGGCAAGACACCACAGATCCGACAAAGATGGTGTTGCGACGCCCCATCCAGTTCGCAAAGATCATGTTAATGATGGTGCCTAGGATGGCACCGCCCTGGAAGGCTGAGACGATGCCACCGGTAACGGTGTCTGACGGATCGCTGAAGTACTCCTTGAAGGTATCGAGGGCGATAGTGGACGTAATGATACCGGAATCATAGCCAAAGAGGAAACCTCCTATAGCCAGGAAGACGGCCGAGAACACGGTTGTGAGTTGTCCCATGTTGGATGACTGTGACTTGGACCGAGTCTGTCAAAAATGATAGCCCGAACAATCTCAAGCTGCAGGGTGTTATTAAGGTTAAAATAGAGCCAGAGGGACGATTGTCTTACGACGAACCGGACGCGTAGACCAATGGGCTTTCTGTCCGCCTGGAGGGTTCGAACTTCGATCCTGGGTGTCATACTAACTGGTGGGTCTGGCAGGCTCTTTGTACTCGGCTGATGCTCCCCTGATTTTACGTATTAGAGTCAGAATCTGGGGGCAACCTTTCCCCACGTCCACCCCGGATTGAGCTGCATCTTTAGCCCGACATCACCGAATTGGCTGGGGACTAGTTAACAATAGACACCGAGGCCTCAGTACATCAGTATTTAGTACTTGCTTCGTGAGCACCTCGGCAAGTGGAGTTTTCGAGGGGACGGACTCGCGTCTGGACTCTGGAGACAGGATAGTGGGGTTTCTAGATTGATCATTGGGGAGCCAGGTCTGGTCATCCGGCGGATAGGGGGTTTGTTTTGTTTTCTTGACATTTGGATGAAGAGATATCGGTTGTCAGTAAAAGACGTGCACACGAAGACTCTGGCTCAGGTCGTGACACTTCAGCGATATAAGTCTTTGGGTACCCGGGATTTAAGTCATGGCTGCTCCGGATTACCCGAATCACTGATCCCTCCCCGACTCGGAATATCCGGTGGGCGCGAGAGAAGCGGCGATTATAATTCGATGACGCCTTTGAAAACCCCCACTCGGCAAGATTTTCGTGCACAGCCCTGAGCGTGACAAGACAAGTACCGAGTGGTGATGATCTAACCAGTTACCAACCGGCTTCGTTACCCCTGTCCAGTCTCGGCACAATGCGACCCAAGAAAATGGAGACTCGAGTTTTCGCTATCTTGTGGTACTAGTAGTCTGTTTCAGAGCTTCGCGAACCACCTCTTCGACGCAACAAAGCACCGAAACTCGGGGTTTTCGGTGCATTGATGACCTCTAGCTCCCTCTATAACCCAGCATGTTGGCGATCACTTGAGCTCTTGTTGACGGAACCTGTCCGAAGCATCGCGAGTGTTTCGTAACCCCCTTGTGACAACCCGAGCATTGCTACTTGAGCAAGCTAGACGCTTTTCAATGATTAGGTCGTCTCTGGCTGCAACGCAACATCTCTCTCTGCTTGCAACCGGAGCAACGGCTCATTCTACCCTGGCAACGATGCAAATCACGCGTTGCGGCATTCACGCTTTCCACGAGACGCTGGGAATCGATGTTGATGACATTCGTCTCTACTGGACCCTGCATTCTGATCTTGCACATGCTGCTCAGGTCGCCTACCGGGTACTTGTCGCACTGAGCCCGGAGGCGCTTGACCATCACTCTCGTTCGGATATCATCTTGGACTCGGGGAAAGTTGAAAGCGATGCGCAAAGAAATATTCTCTGCAAGCCAGACGGTGGCTTCAGATCGGCGACTTTCCACTACTGGAAAGTGATTATCTGGGATCAGGATGGTCAACTAGTTTCTAGTGGCGTCAATGAGTTCTTCACGGCGTATCCTAGATCAAGCAGGCTATTGCCACCTTACAGCATGAACCAGACATACGTAAGTAAAACCCCAAGTCACTACTCAGGTCCGGATGAACGTTCGCTGAGGTTCGTCATTCAAACAGATGCCCCATACGAGTTTGATCTTCCGCGCGTGGTTCGAAGATGAGCCCAACCGCTGGAAGGGAGTGTGGATTGGCGACAGCAGCGACAAGCCCTTCTACCTCCGCAAATCCCTCCATCTCCATCGCAAACCCGCCCGAGCAATTGCCTTTGCGTCGGGGCTTGGCCACTTCAACCTCTCGTGCAACGGCAACCCGGCCTCGAACCACGTACTAGACCCCGGATGGACCAACTACCACCGCACCGTCCAATTTGTCGCCTACGACCTCGGCAACCTTCTCACCCAGGGCGAGAACGTTCTGGGAGCCCACGTCGGCAACGGCTTTTACGCCGGTGATCAAGGCGATCGCTTCTTCTGGCCAATGTACGAAGACAATACCTATGTCCGCTACGGAAACGAGCTTTGCTTCTTCGCCGAGCTGCATCTTTTCTACGAGGACGGAAGCAGAGAGACCTTCATCACTGGCCCTGACTGGAAGACGAGAAAGAGTGCCACGACATTGGCGAACATCTATGCCTCGGAGGACAAGGACTTGCGGAGCTACCCCCGAGGTTGGGATGCGCCGGGCTTCGACGATTCGGGTTGGAAGGCAGCGACGCCGGTGACGGGACCGCGAGGAAAGCTCAAGTACCAGAGTCAGCCGCCTGTGACACTGCACGAGACGTTTCAGCCTGTGTCAACGAAGACCCTTGAGCCAGGAATCGTGTCCTTCGACTTGGGCCAGAACGCGTCTACGATGGTCCGCATCGAGGTCAGCGGTCGGGCTGGGACCGAAGTCATCGTCAGGTACTCCGAGAGCATCGATGAGACGGGCAGGGTCCTGATGCCCGATCCCTTATTCAAAGAATTCGAGACTGGAGTGTACTCCAAGATCACACTGGCAGGGACCGGTGGCGTCGAGGTCTGGGAACCCGACTTCAGCTTCACGAGTGCTCGGTACATCCAGGTCGAAGGCGTCTCGCTCGAGGCCGGGGGGGAACTCCCAGTCGTTCACTCCGTCGTTGGTCGCCACGTGTCGTCTGCCGCTCGCCGACTTGGTACGGTGAAGACCGACGTTGAAGATGCCAATGCGCTGATCAACATGTGCTACTGGTCCTTCGTCAGCAACCTCTTCAGCTACCACACGGATTGTCCGCAGATTGAGAAGTTCGGGTGGCTTGAGGTTACACATCTTCTTGCCCCGGCAACCCAGTACATCCGCGACATCGAAGCCTTGCATTCGAAGATCCTCGACGACATATTCGACACGCAGGAGTACAATGGATTGGTGCCAACGATGGCCCCGGAGATCAGATACATGTGCGGCCCTCTCCACGACACCATCACCTGGGGTGGAGCCATCGCTCTGATTCCCGAGATCATCAAGAAGTACTATGGCTCCACGTACATGTTTGCAAAGATGTACCAGCCTTGCGTGCGGTATATGGAGTATCTCTACACCAAGGAGAGACACGGCGGCCTGATAGAGCATGGACTCGGCGACTGGGGTCGGGATATTGCATTCGGAAACCATCAAGCCAACATCGAGACGGCCATTTACTACAGGTGTCTTCGTAACGTCGAACTGATGGCTCGTGAACTCGGGTTCGCGGACGACGAGAAGCGCTTCGAGGAGTGGGCCGATCGCATTTACCAGGTTTACAACCGCCACCTGCTTGTTGCCGACAAGAAGGAGCACCCCTACGCATTCTACACATCCCTTGACAATCCTGGCACGAACGACCGGACCATGGTTGCCCAGGCCATGGCTCTCCAGTTTGGTCTGGTACCCGGAGAGCACATTTCCGACGTCCAAAGGGCCTTTGTGGACGATGTTTCCGACTGCAGAATCCGGGCCGGCGAAATCGGGCTCAAGTGGCTGTGGAACACGTTTACGGATGTTGACAGACCAGACATCGTCATGGCGATGGCTCGACGGGAAGAACATCCGTCGTACATGCGCTTCTTGAGGCGTGGCGAGACCACACTGAACGAGTTTTGGCAGGATGCGTGTCGCAGCAAGTGTCACGACATGCTGGGAACGATTTACGAATGGTTCTACGAGGCGGTGCTGGGAGTCAAGGTCGAAGACGACGCTTACAAGACTTGGACGCTGAAACCTCCTCTGAAGTCGGAGTTCAACTTCGTCGAGGGCACTTTCGAATGCCCCTACGGCAAGATTGAGGTTACCTTCAAGCGCGAGGGTAGCGATGTGCGCATGAAAGTCTCGGTGCCTACCAGCACAACGGCGACGCTGTTGTTGCCGCATGATGAGAGTGCGGTGGAGATCATCAGGCAGGGCGGAGATGCGAGCAGCAGAGCGTCTGGAAAGAAGGTGAAGCTGCTCCCTGGAACCTACGATCTGGTATTGCAACCTTAGAGTAGTCAATATCATGACATCGAGTGCCTCTGCAATGCTGTCCAGTTATAGTCCGAACTTTAATATGTGTCGACAGTCATGTCACCGCAACTTGCATCGCCGTGCATCATCGCATCCTTATCCTCTCTACAGTTAGACTGGCTCTTCACTTTTCTGCTTGAGATGGTCGCTTCTTCATTTCAGATTGATGGTCGCAGTACTCCTACATTCTCAGAGCTTCGTGCCCATGTTGACGTGGACAGCCTTGATCTGTGAGTAGGCCTCCAAGCCTGCCTCGCCCAGCTCTCTGCCAATACCACTCTGCTTGACACCTCCGAAGGGCACGCGTGGGTCGCTGTCCTGTGTGCTGTTTACCCAAACCATGCCGGCCTCGATCTCCGAGGCCACGCGATGAGCGCGCTCAACATTGGTCGTGAAGACAGCCGCGCCGAGGCCATACTCAGTGCTGTTGGCAAGGTGGATTGCATCCGCCTCGTCCTTGAAGCTAGCAATGACCACGACGGGACCAAAGATCTCCTCTCCCCACACGCGCATCTTGGTGGTGACGTTGGTGAAGACGGTCGGCGCGACGAAGAAGCCCTTGCCCTTGTCACCGATCTTCAGAGGCGTGCCTCCGGCGGCGAGGTTGGCGCCCTCCTTCTTTCCGATATCGATGTACTCCAACACCTTCTCGTACTGGACCTGCGACACCTGGGGTCCTTGGTAAGTGTCCTTATCCCACTGGCTTCCGACCTTGCTGACGGCCTTCAGCGTCTCGACGAAGCGCTTGATGAAGTCGTCATAGATGGACGCCTGCACGATGATACGAGACGTCGCGGTGCAGATTTGGCCCTGGTTCGACATGATGCCCATGTGAGACCACTTCACTGCCTGCTCCATCTCTGCGTCATCAAAGACGAGCAGGGGCGACTTCCCCCCGGTTTCGAGGGTAATATTCTTCAGGGTTTTCGCGGCCTGGCCCATGATAGCCCTCGCGGTCGCCGTGCTACCCGTGAACGCGACCTTGTCAACAAGCGGGTGGCCGACCAACGCACTCCCCGCGACGCGGCCGAGGCCGTTCACGAAGTTGACTACGCCTGGTGGGAAGCCCGCCTCCTTGATGAGGGTACCGAGGAACAGGATGCTGAGCGGGGTTTGCTCGGCGGCCTTGAGGACGACGGTGTTTCCGCATGCGAGGGCGGGGCCGAGCTTCCAGGTCGCCATGGCAAGGGGGTAGTTCCAAGGGATGACTTGCGCGACGACGCCAATGGGCTGGCGGAGTGTGTAGGCGAACTTCTGCGGGGTTGTGTTGATGGTCTGGCCGAAGGTCTTGTCGGCCCAGCCTGCGTAGTAGCGGATGACGGTGACGCACTCGACCAGGTCGCCGTCGAGGGCCTCCGCATAGGTCTTGCCTGTGGTATCTGGTCAGACTTCGGTTGCTTGGGAGGGAAGGCTCAGTCGGAGCCGCTTACCGTTGTCCCATGCGTCGATGGTGGCGAGAACCTCCTTGTTCTTTTCAATCAGGTCCGCAAACTTGTACATGAGCGCACCGCGGTCTGTTGCCGAGATGCCCTTCCAGGACTCGTGTCTCAGCGCAGCGTGAGCCGCCTTGACGGCCTTGTCGACGTCCGCCTCCGATGCCGCCTGAACAGCCGCAATCTTCTCTTCAGTGCTACGGCCTCGTCAGTTTCGTTGCTCCCGTTCTCATGTTTGGGACAAACTTTTTCACGTACGCAGGGTCTATGGTCTCGATGGTCTCGCCGTTTGAGGACTTGACGAACTCGTTGTTAATGAAAAGACCGGTCGGCTGCGCCCACTTGACACCATTGGGTGCCTGCAACTGAACGGCGTCGGCCATACTTGAAGATCTGAGGCAGGGATTCCGATATCCGGGGTTGATTTGATTCGATTATTCTGTGGGTTTTCGGGGGAAGGGGTATCACGCTTGTAGAGAGGGATGAATTGGACTCGGCGGGAAATGTCTTGTGAGTTCATTCAAAGAATGAGGGTTTGAGAAGAGAGAAAAGTCGCGAAAAAGGCGAAAAAGGCCGTGAAACACCACCGGATAGATACACCGGGATAGCTTCTCCGCACGGACAGCTGCAAGGCGGGGACATGACGTGGGGACTGGGGCACCGGGGCACCATCGGCGATAAGATGTGCGTTGATATGCGGGGATCGCTTTGCGAGCCGTCTTGTCCGAGTTCTTCACCGGCCCGGGTGATGGAGAAGGGAGAAAGCTTTCATCCTCGGACGGTTTTATGTAATTGAATGAACTATTTACATGCTGCTAGTTTGCTGGCAATTTCTAAGCAACAGCTTTGCCAACCCAGTTGACGAGAAATATCTACACTGAAATGCCCGGATCCAATATCCACATATCGTGCAGCGTGGTCACATTTGCATCAGATCCATCCAGATCTCCGGAATGCGCTCCCGAACTCTTGGAAACTTTCACGTTATCCTCTTCTCTACCAGCAGGTCAAATCGCCAGTCTCCCCATCGAATGAGCAGTGGTTACGGTCGTAAGTGTAAGACAGCTTGCATCCAAAGTCAGAAAACATCATCACCAAATACAAAAACGTCGCGCCCGGCCCGGGAGTTCGTTCACTCACGTTGATGTATCCGCCCTCAGAGTAAGTCCAGAACTGGTTAGGCCCGGCCATGTACATACAGTCGTAGCTGCAAGACATGTCAATTTCTAGCCGCAAACAGCAAAAGCCCGCTCGCTCGCTCGGGGTCAAGTGGGTACCGATCCCTTGAAGTTGATGGAGCCACTCACTCGGTGTGGAGAACGTTGAGTCGCAGGGTGACCTTGGCGAGACCGCCGATGCCGTCCCAGTCCCTCACGTCGTAGCCCTTGTTGTAGCAGATGGCCGCGTGGTACTTGCCGGGCTCCGGGTTCCGGGCCCACATCTCGTCCGTCATGGCCTGGGTGAAGGTCTCGCGGGCCTTGGTCCACTCGATCACGGCCCGGAGAATGTCGGTGATGATGTTGACCGCGACGCCGGTGGCGACGTCGATGGCGGCCCCGCCGAGTCCGGAGGCGACGGCCGAGGCACCGGCCTGGCGCTTCGCGGCAGCCGAGTCAGAGACGGTGTCGTCGTCGTCGTCGTCGTCGTCGTCACCGTACTGACCGGCCACGATCTTGCCGTTTGTTTTCTTCCCGGAAAACGAAACCCTTTCGACTTCGATGGAAGCAAGTTCGGGGTTGACGGGAGCCGCGATCGCAGAGCGGCTGATGACGACTGCGCCGTTGACAGCGAGCGCGCTGGCAGCAACGAGACCAACGACGGAGAAACGCATCTTGAAAAGAATGTGATGACCAGAAAAGCCGGGGTCGGTGTTGTAAAAACGAATGGAAGTGTAGAAGTGAGGACTAAAGAGTGGTTGAATGAATAAAAAGTCTTTATGTGCCGTTGAGACTTGAATCCTCTCATATGTATACCAATGTACGGGAGTGACCATAGGCTTGGGAGCCTCTAGGTTGTTTGCTCTTCTCGAGCCACGCTCCATTGCCAAGGCTTGGCCCTACAGCTCGGCTCTACAAATTTACTATATCTCGATATGTTGAAGATCTAGGGATTATCTTGGCTCAGTTTTAGTGGCATCTCGCAGTGACAAGTTGATTGAAAGGCGGGGTTGAGAGCACAAATTCGGACGAGATTGGGCTGAACGCGGTTGACAAGCTGGCAGCCCCCCTGTGTTGTGGATGTTACGACCGCAGGCGGCGCCTCACCGCAATAAGCGGGCCGCGCGCGGCGCAATATTGAGCCGTGTACGGGTTAGAGGCGTAAGTAGTGATTTAAGGGTATAAGTGATAATCTAGGGGCTTAATAATATATAAGAGGAGCACTGGGTATACTATAATTTGGTATAAGAATAGCTTTACTTATATAACTTTAATTAATATACTTATTAGACCCTTATTTCTAACCCCTAACTATATATAGGATCCTTATTATTATATAGTAGTATAACCTATATAATATTATAAATCAGATCTGCCTTATAGTAGTTATTAGAATAGCAAAACAAAGTTATATAATTATCTAATATAATATATATATTATAAGTATATTAATATATTTCTAAAAAGTTATATAGTTACTTATAGTTATAGTAAGTATATTATAAGGCTTAGAGGTAGTAAGGCTTTAAAATAAAACTATTATAGACCTTTAATAGAAGATTACTAAGCTATAGTTAGCTTATTAATAGGTGTATAAAGAGTATAATACTTTTTAAATATAGTTATAAAGTATATAAGGGACTACTCTAGCACTACCTATAGTTAATAATAGTAGCAGAGATATATCCTCTCTAATAGTGCTACTACTATTAAAGATCCTAGTAAGCCTAGTCTACTTCTATTTTAGTATATAAGAGAAGACTAGCTATTTAGATATTATAATAATAGATACTCTACTAATAATATAAACATCTAGTAAGACTTCTAAACTAGATTTAGATTAGTTTAAGAGCCTTAAAATAAAGTTTCTTAAAGATCTATATCTAAAAGGATCTATAAATTAGATTATATAGTTAATATAAGTATAAATCTTAATAGCAGTTTATAGAGTAGCTCTTAGAGATATATTAATCCTAGTAGAAGATCTCTAAATTATAATTAAGATATATAATAATCTTATAGAAGAGCCTTTATCCCTTATAGTATATATATAGAGTAGTTTTAAGATTTAGAATATTCTTATATAGATATATACTAGTATTAGTATTATTCTAAGAGGATAAATATAAAACTAAATATATACTTTTAAGCTTATAAAGAGTAACCCTATATTATATATCTTAAAGTTTAGTAAGCTATAGTATAGATACTAATAAGTAGATAGCACTATCTCTTTTAAAGATACTATTTAAGTATTTATCTAAGAAGCTAAAGAGTAGTACTATAACTAAGCTATTTACTAGAGGTTAAAGTATTATAATAGATCTATAATAATAGTTAAAGGACTTATAGCAGACTTCTAGGATAAGGCTTATATAACTAGTAAGGTAAAGTTTATACTTATTATATAAATAATAGATAAAGTATCTAAGAGAGATACTAAAAAGGAGTCTAAGAAGAGAAATTATATAAGCTATAATTATTATAGCTATAGCTATACTAATACTATATAGTAAGTATATCCTACCTATAAAGCTAATAATAAAAGTCTATTAACACTATAAAAGAGTAATAATAAGACAGATATATCTAAGAAGAAGTCTATAAAGGAGAGTTAGAAGATAATAGAGCAAGTTTACTATACCTTTATAGACTTAAATAACTTTTAGGCAGTATAAAGTAATCTTAGAATATACTTAGTATATAAAACTATATCTAAGAATACTAGAAGAAAAGAGACTATTTTAAGAATAGTTAAGTAAAGTAATAGTACTTAGCTATAAGATATAGGTATAAATATATATATAATAAATAATATATTATAGTATAATAATAATAAGTATACTCTATTAATAACCCTATATATAATATATATAGGAGGAGGTTTTATCTACTCTAAGTATATAGAAACAGTTATACTATGCTTTAATAACAGAGAGTTAATATAATTATAAAACATATTATATATACTAAGCTTCCCTATTAATATATTTAGCAGAGAGAGACTTTACCTTAATAGAGGTTACCTTAATAAGAATAAGCTTATTAGAGCTAATAGGTAAGTATTTATAACACTTAATATATACTAAAAGGGTTTTAATCTTAATATAATATATAAAAGAGATTTAAGTATATAGATAATATATATTATATAATAGAAGACTAAATCTAAGCTCTAGTATAAAAGACTAGGTTATCTAAGCTTTAAAGAGATAAAAAAGACTATTTAGATAATAAAAAGCTATATAATATCCCCTAAATTAGTAGTTCTATAACCCTATAAGACTTATAATCTCTTAAAGAGTCTAAGATACTCCCTATAAATACTAAGATACTATATAGAGAAGGTAAAAGATATTCTTTATATTAATATTAGAGAGATAAAGCTAGTAAAATACTTTAAGTACTTTTTACTAGTTATAGATAATAAAATATACTTTTAAGTAATTATCTTTATAAATATAAAGAATAAGCTAGTATACTAGTTAAGGATTTACCTCTAAGAGTAAAAGAACACCTTTAATATAGTAGTAAAAGTTATCTATATAGATAATATAGAAAAGTTTATAGTAACTTACTTTAAGGCTATATTATAGAATAATAAAATAAAGATAGAGTTATTACTACTATATATATATAAGCAGAACAGTATAGCAAAGCATATAATTTAGATTATTCTAGACAAAGTATATACTTTAAGTGTTAATTTAGAGGTTCTAGTAGATTTATAGCTATATTTACTTATAGTAGTAGTCTATATTATTAACTACTCCTATACTATAGCTATTATAGATAAGATACCTATTTAGACACTCTATAATAAGTTATTAAGCCTAGGAGAAAACTATATATCTAATATAAGCTAGTTATAGATTATTAGAAATATCTATTTTACTTATATTAATCTAGAGGTTTAAGTTAAGAGCAAAAGAATAGTAGTATATATAGAGAAAGGTATCTTTATTAGTTATTATAGAGACTAAGTATATAGGATATAGATACTAGAGTAGAATAAGATTATTATTTACTCTAATATTATCTTTTATAAACCTATAATAGAGCTAGAGAAGTATTAGTAAACACTACTACCTAGCTAAGGCTTATAGTTCTAGAGCTATATATAAGAAATTATAAACTAGATATATAAAGTATATCTATAAATTAGAGAAACTAGATTTCTAGGAGGAGAGAGCATAGCTTATACTTATATTATAGCTCTTATAACTAACCCCTTTATAAGTAATTAGGAAATAAGTTTATAGCCTTATATAGACCTAATAACTATTATAGAAGCATAAAGTAGATCTATAAATAACTAGTTAGAGTAGATAGAGGTAGCTTTTACTAAGATATATAGGCTTATAGAAAAAGGAGTATTATAGTTTATTAATAAAAAGAAGATACTATAAAGCTTCTAACTAATAGCTAAATAGGTTTAAAAGTATAAGAAAGCCTATAGTAAGCTTATAAAGTATAAGGTATAAATTATAGTAAGAGGCTTCCTATAAGTCTCAGAGTAAGACTTTACCTAGATATATACCTTAATATCTTATATAGTGTTATAGTAGATCCTATTAGCCTATATATAGCAAAAAGGGTATCCTATATAGTAGTAGGACTTTATCAGTATATATTTAAACAGAGAGCTAAAAGAGGTAGTCTATATAATACCTTTCTCTTTAATTAAGAAATTCTTTATAAACCTATAATATAGTAGCTTTATAGCTATATATAGTTATAAAGGAGATTAAGAGCAAGTTATTAGACTCTATAAAGCTCTATATAGGCTATAATAGGGTAGGAGATAGTAGTAAAAGAAGTTATAAGAGATTCTCTAGTATATAGGATTTATACTACTATACTTAGATAATATAACTTACTATAATAAAGCTCTAAATATTATAATAGCAATATATATTAATAATATTCTAGTAATAGAACTAGAAGCTGCTCTAGATATAATTTATAAATATATAAGTAATAAGATTAAGGTTAATAACCTCAGAGTATCTAATAGCTTCCTTAGTATTTAACTTACTTTTAATAAGAAGTATTAGAAGATTATTATTAGCTAAGAGATATACTTAGCTAATATAGTATAGGAATTTAGAGCAGAGATTAGATCTATAAAGATATCTATTAAGACTAGGGTGCTTAACTTTATAGTTTCTAGTATAGATATCTTACTAGATTTAGATCTCTAGAAATAGTACTAGAGAGTATTAGGTAAAGTTAGCTTTAAAGTGTTTATAATATAGCTAGATCTCTCTTTTAGTATAGAACTATAAGGTAGGTTCTCCTATTATTCTAATAAGTTATATAAGAAGGGTATAAAGCGCTTAATATAGTATCTTAGTATATATCCCTTTTTTATAATAACTTATAATAATAAATATAAGACTAGAAACCTAAATAAATAGAATCTCTATAGCTATATTAATAGTAACTATACTAGCTATAAGAATATAACACACTTAATAATAGAATAGATCTTCTTTATAATTAATAGATTTATATTATAGAGATTATAATAACAGGCTATAGTTTCTAAGTTATTAACTAAGGCTAAGTACTATATAGTATTATCTGCTATATTAGAAGTGCTTTAGATATATAATTTTCTAAGTAAACTTAGAGTAGAGCTTAGAGAACCTCTCTATATATAGATAGATAATATAGAAGCTATTATATTTATAGAGGGGAAGTCTATAAATAACTATATAAAGTATATATAGGTTTATAACTACTTTATATAAGAGGTTATTAAATATAGTGAGGTTAACTTTAAATATATATTATTAGCAGATAATATAGCTAACCTACTTATAAAGCTACTTAGAAGAATAATCTTTAAATAACTCTATAAGAGGAGCAGTATAAGGCTATTTAAAACTAATACTACTATAGAGGATTATACTAAGAAGGTTTAATATATATATAAACTAAGTTCTTAGTAAGGAGGAGTGTTATAACTATAGATAGTGCCTCACTATAATAAGCAGGCTATATATAGTATAATATTAAGCTATATATAGGTTAGAGGCATAAGTAGTAATTTAAGGGTATAAGTAATAACTTAGAAGCTTAATAATATATAAGAGGAGCACTAGACATACTATAATTTAGTATAAGAATAGCTTTACTTATATAACTTTAATTAACACGCTTATTAGACCCTTGTTTCTGACCCCTAACTGCGCATAGGATCCTTGTTATTACAGTGGATAGGTTATATAATGGACCTAGGAGATGCTCCTTCCTATTTTTGGAGGAGCCGTGACTCGTGAACGACCGCTACAAGGTTTATCCACATCGTCTAATCTAATAGATCATACCATCAGGTAGGGTTTAGGGGATGGCGCTGGGTCCTACCCTCAAGGAACAATCTTTTGTAATTGTATAGGCCCTAGCTATTTAAGTGTTTCTCAAGGCTTTAAGCTGCTTTTGGTGTTGTTCTGTCAGTTGAAGATTGGGGACGGAACTCGCAATGTCCACAACTACTGTGATATCGCGTAGCCCGGAGCATCTCCGAAGCTCCCGGAGCTACCAGCGCCGCACCCACTCCGCGGCTCTACAAATAGCCCCCTACGCGTAGCCACTCTCTCTTTTCTGCCGCAATAGACGACTAATTCCCTCTTGCCCTGCGTCCGTATGTGTGACTTGAAAGTATCCTCATTTGTTACATTGAGCAACCAGTCGGCGCGCCGTCAGCAAGTTGGAACCCAAGACTGACAGGACCCACAGATGTTGTCGCCCAGAAAAGGAGAATCCCCCTGGTTACGGAAGTCCGCAGCGACCAGTGGCTCAAAACGATTTTTTTCCATATAGTTATACCAGGTGTAGCCTAAAGTGAGCTTTTTAAGCTAAATACAGGCTTCTGATTAGCTATACTAGCTATAGAGTGGATCTGGTTAAGGTGGAGTACTATCCTTCTACTCTATAAAAGGTTAACCCCTACTCCTTACTAGATATAGTACCCGGCTTATTTCCCTAGCAAAACACACCCACAGCGACTTACACCTGCCCACAGCGACTCACACCTGCCCACAGCAGCCCGCACCTACTGTAAATACAGCGCCCACAGCGCCCATAGCGACTCGCACCTGCCCACAGCAACTCGCACCTGCCCACAGCAGCCCACACCTACTGTAAATACAGCGCCCACAGCGCCCACAGCGCCCACAGCGCCCACAGCGACTCGCACCTGCCCACAGCAGCCTGCACCTACTGTAAATACAGCACCCACAGCGCCCATAGCGCCCACAGCGCCCACAGCGACTCGCACCTGCCCACAGCGACTCGCACCTGCCCACAGCGACTCGCACCTGCCCACAGCAACCCTCACCTGCTGTAAATACAGCGCCCATAGCGCCCACAGCGACTCGCACCTGCCTATGGCAACTCGCACATGCCCCCTTTTACCCATATAAGTAATTTTAGACCTAATCAGAAGCTATGCACTTACTTAATTGAGCAAAAGTGTATTGCACATAAAGGGGTAAGTGTATAAAAGAAAAACGCGTTTTGAGCCACTGGTCGCTGCGGACTTCCGTACTGGTCCACAAATCCACAACTCTTTCTCTCGCAGTCGGGCAATGAAGACCAAGGCTGACTCGTGTTCAACCTATACGGCCTGTAAGCGATTCTCAATCTACCAACCAGGAGCCCGTTTGGTGGACTAGATCGGAAATTGCGTCGATATTTCTTTTCTTGGCGCTGGATGCCCCGAAAGCTCGACACTTCGAGGGAATCCTGCCTTTACCATAAACCCTTGAGAGAGTGGTTCGTATTCTATCTTTATTGACAATAAAGCTACTTTTAGGAAGCTACAAGAGAGGCATGTCACCAAGAACTCATAGCTCTCGAGAATCAAACCCGCGATCCTAGACGGCAAAGATTGCACGTCATGCTGGTGGAGCGTGGTGAGATGAAGAGGCTGAGTGGTCCAGCACATTCTGAAGACGCCGTGTGGGAATCATTCCTCATAGATATTGGAATCGCTTTCTGGGTCAGTAAAAGTTCTTCATGGGGAGGATAATACTAACAATTCCTTGGTGAACTTGTCTCTGCCGTCGGCATTTTTGTTCACGAAAATGCTCACCGATGTACCTGAGCATACAAACTCTCCAAAGCCATCGTCGCCGATGGTGACCTCCTTGTCATTCCATCCCAGAACATCGGTCCACACCTCTCCAGCATGCATCTCCCCGACGTGCATCCGTTTTGAGCCAGGCCCGGCATTGCTCACAACAACGGCGCAGCCGAAAGGTCTATCCCAGGTTCCATATTTGACCCAGCCAAGACATGTAGCGTAGTCAAAATAGTCAGCCTGCTTTCCGTAGGCGTAAAGCTTTCTTGCTAGGGTCAACTTCGGCAAAGCTCCACCGCAGGATGGAGGGAACGGGTGCTCTCCCTTGATGCCGTAGAGGTCTCCATACCAAACACAAGGGTAGCCTTCGCTGCGGAGAAGGATGAGGGCGTAAGCAATAGGCTTGAACCATCCCTCGATGGGTGCCTCGAGTGCTTGATAGGGCTGTGTATCGTGGTTCATGACGAGGGTCTGCTTGTGTCAAAAGACTGTGGCCAGGAGGCATGAGAGATGACTTACGACGGCGTTGATGGGTTCCTTCTGCACCAGTGTTCCGTCAAACACCTGTCTCATGTCCGCGCCGTTGCCTTTGCTGATTTCACTGAAGTTGTAGACGAGGGGGGCGTCGAAGAGAGTAAACTGACGACCCATTCGCGCCAGGTACTCGGACATATCGTCGAGGCTATCCTTCCAGAACTCGCCGACGAAAAACCAACCCTTACCATACTCCTTATCCAGCTCGGTAATGAATTGACGCAAGAAGTCCTCACTATAGTGCTTGATTGCATCAAAACGAATGCCCTTCAGAGGCACTTCCTTGGCGAGCCACTTGCCCCAGTTAAGAACATCTTGCACGACTTCTGGATGATCATAGTCGAGATCAGATCCCATTAAGAAGTCGCTGGAACACACGTTTTAGTATCGACAAGTCCCATCAAGTTCGAAAGGTCAATACTTACTAGTTGCCCTTCTCATCGTCGACCGAATCAGCCCATTGCTGATCACCCTTCTCACCCATGATCTTGTAGATTGCTGACTTTTCATTGCGCGCATTGTAGTCGACTCCGCTGAAGTGATACCAGTGGTACTTCTGCTCGCTGTACTTGCCATTGCGACCCGGGAAATCGTACCCGACCCAGGCGTCAATCTCGTACTTATCGCTGACGAACTTGGTGCGATCTTCTTGGTCAACCTCAGCGGCGAGGCACTTTTCCTTGCGATCGGCTGCGAATTTGTGGTTGAGGACGGCGTCCCAGTACAAGCCGACTCCGTTGTCCTTGGCAGTGTGCGCCAGCTTAAGCAGCTCTTCTTTGGTGCCCCATTTTGTCGCTACGGACCCTTTCTGGTCGAACTCGCCGAGGTCGTACCTTTGCGGTCAGGCTCATCATTCCCAGCAATCGAATTCATCGACATGGGCTTACAGATCGTAGATATCATATCCATTGCCCGTCTTGGAAGAGCCCTTGCACCTGCGAGCGAAATGAGTAGAAGGCCAATTGGCCGCTTGGATCAAATACTCACGCTGGAGGGATCCAAATGTTGTCGATGCCCCAGGTCTTGAGCTGCGGCACATGTTTCTCCAATCGCACCCAGTGCTTCTGGTCAGCAGGGACGTACCACTCAAAGCCCTGCATCATGGTATGGTTCTCTGGGGTCGGCTCCTGGTCCGCCATGCTGGGCAATTTGACCGGAGATGTTGACGGACGCCGATGAATGAGGGGTTGATAAGGCAATGAGGGGTAATCAGGACGACCTGGCAAGCGGTATCCAGGAGGTGAAGAAGGGAAACAACCCGGCGCACTTTAATAAATAAGCTCAAGAAAAGGGCGCCTCCCTTCAGGTATGAATAAATGTAAGCCGAAGTTCACCGCCACGGGAAAGGGCATTGACTTGACTACTTCGGAAACGAAACGCACCTTCTTTCTGCCATCTTACGAGGCGTCGCGTCGTGCCTGTCTCCCCATGTCCCACTGCAGGTTGACATGGTGACAGCCTACCTTAGCAAGCACGAGCAAATGGTCTAGGACCGGCATTCTGGCGCTGTTCGATGGCGGCTCAAACCATGAGCACATGCACATGTATTGAACAGGAAGTGCAGAACAATCCCGGCTATGGCAATGGCGCAACGCTAGCAGGATTGGCGCTGAACCAGCGCAGAATTCAGGCTTTTTGATCCATGGATTAATTAGCCAATAAATGGCAGGGAACATTGACGTCATGCCGCAGATGGCTCGACAAAGGGGCAGTAGCCGGACGCTTTAGCAGGTCTAGACCATCTTAGACTGATAGAAAAGGTACCTATAGACCAATGTAGCAAGCGGGGAATTTGTCCAGACGCCGGCGCCGCCATGCTGACAGGTGTTCACATTAGCATGGTTAAAGCATTGGCAGAATTGACGACCGCTCAACCATTGGATCCTTATGGTTTTGGTATACAATTGACAGCTAGATAAGCCAGGTTTCGCTATTTTAGAAAAAACATAAGGTGAGATCAGGGTTGTGACCTAACATGGCTAAGAAGCCAGCATGAGCCTCGTGTCGAGCCCTATATATGCCTCCAGTATGCCTCTCTGCCTGAGAGGTGCCTCTCTTTTGTGCACATGGCCTAGCGGCAATAGCTCTGCCTGATACCTCGTCTGCCAGCTCCAGTTAAAGCTTACATCATGGCGTTAACGATTGATCGGTTACTACCATGAGTGCTTTTCGTAGCCGATTGAGCTTCTACAAACGCAATATCTTTCAGTCAGTATATCTATCTGTTATTTAGGAAAAGTCCACAGAGAATCACCGGCGGCAACATGAGAAATGCAGGATGTTGTCCTTCAGTCACGGTGCGCTACGCAGGCATTTCTGGTTCAACAGCTGTTGAATTTACATGAATGGCTACTGCTTAAAGTTTGCGAGGAGAACTGAATCCAGAGCATGGCGATCGTGATCAAATGGATATATTCATGGATCTAATGTGTCGTAAAACAAGCCGACGAAAGGCCGGTCAGGGCTCGGCAGTCTCCAACTCTCAAGCAACAGGACCGTAGAAGCTAAACTTGCTCTCGGGGTCGTACTTGGTCTTGAGAGACTTCAGGCGGTCCTGTCGCCACTTCGCAGAACCATACCACTCAGCAGGAGTCTCGTCGCCAAAAGCGTAGTTCAGGTAGACGTGAACTTCGTCACGGCCGCTACCCTCGTGGATGATTTGTCGAAGCTTGTTGCCGAGGTCAGCAGCCTGTCTGTCTAGAGCTGCATCCCCAGGGGTATAGGTAATGAGAGGAGCAAAGAGGAGGTTGTCCTCGCGGAAGGCGAAAGCGGTAGAATCGCTGTCGATAGCCTTCACAGCCTCGTTAGAGTAGCCTTCGAACATGAAGAGAGAGTTGTTGAAAGCGGAAGAGCCCTTGACGGACGAGGCAAAAAGATCGTATGCCTGACGTTGAGCCGTAACGTTGTAAGACTCGACGTAGATGGGGAAGCGAGGGTTGTTGAGGCCGGCCTTCTGGCACGGGACGGCATCGAGGTCGATTCCAGTCCAGGCAGCGAGGTCAAGGTACGTTCCGGCAGTAGGAGTAGCTGAGATGGGTCCAATGTCGAGGAAAGGCTGAGTGTAGGTAGAATCAACAGCCGTGACACCCTCCTGAATGATCCAGAAAAGAATGATGGGCTACGTATTTACTTAGTAACGCTGTTTCTGAATAGTGAACGACAATCACATCGACATCACTTACGTTTTCGGGGTCGGCATCGGGGTTGTTCAGCCAGTATGACCAGTTGACAACATCAGCAGGCTGCGTACCGTTCTTGAGAAGGTGGTCGTTGGTAGCCTGGTAGACTTCCTCAACCTTGTCCCCACTGAATATGAGGGTCTCAACAGCCCAGTCGCGGTGCTCAATGTCATAGATCTTGACATTGACGGAAGTCACGATGCCAAAGTTATGGCCGGCCCCCTTGACTGCCCACCAGAGGTCCGAGTTCTCGTCAATCGTGAGGATAGTCCCGTTGGCGAGGGCGATGTTCATGGACAGAAATTGGTCAGCCACCAGGCCGTGGTGGCCTTGAAGCCACCCATGGCCACCTCCAAGAGCCGGGCCGAGCGTGCTGACACACTCGCAAGTGCCAGTCACTTTTCGCATAGTCAGCGATGCTGATTTCTTGAGTACGTATGTATGTTGTTGCCCAGAGCTACTTACCGGTCTGCTTTCCGGCAGCCCAGAGGATGTCCGTGACGTTCTTCGACCGAGTTCCACCGCCAATCTTGGCAGACTGGCCGTCCTCGGCGATCTCAATGCTGGTCAATTGGTTGAGGTAAATCTCAATGCCGTTTTGCATGTTACCCAGTGTCGTGATGGCACCGTGCACACCATTGTAGGCAAGGAATGGCATGCTCTTCTCATTGGCGAATTTGATCTGATGATAGGAGTGAGCAAAGGATGTATATCAGGATGACAGCGACCTACCGTCTCGGCAACATCCTGCTCGGTACCAGGAACGACAACAAGGCTAACGGTAGGTGCATTGAGGTTTGACCACCGGATCGACGCCTCGGTGAACTCAGTCGAGCCGGGCTGGTAGATCTTGGCAGTGCTTGAAAGCTTGTCACCAAGCTCCGCAGTGTCCCTTGCACAGATGCCTCCAAGGAATTGACGCGCTGCAGGAACATGGAGGCATGCTGAGCCGATCGCCCATGCAGCCACGGCTGTTAGGATCTCCATCTTGAGCCGATACATCGTGATGACAGGGGAGGGAAGGACGGAAGAGAAACGAGGGGCTGGTGAATGATAAAGCTTGTGTAACCCAAGGGTGCCACCGCTTAGTAGACTTCGACCCCAAGTATAGCACCGATCGCAGGATCCAAAACGAGAATGAGTGTGGTGGTATCTGTGGTGACTGGACAGGTCCTTCTGATGCTTGAGCGTACCGCACGAGCAGGAACCTTCGATGATGCAGCGCCTCGACCAATATTTATTCCGACATGCATGTCGTGATGTGGTCGCAGTCACCCTTGAGCCGAGTTTCTCTATTGCAACGCTGCGTGCATACTTAATTTCGGTCCCTTGCACGGAGTGGCCCTTGACCTGAGTCTAGTATGGGCCCTGCCTTGCCTTTGGCCGACCAGTCGCCAATTAAGTTGGGTCCAGAGGGCTAAGAACTCCCCCCAGCCATCGTCGATATCTGCATGTCTGGTCCGTCGATCCTGGGGTTTGAATGCCAAGTTCATGCGCTCCTGGATGAAAGAATCATCCATCCGCGTATACAAAGCTCGATTCTGGGTTTGTGCGAGACTTTCAGTGACCTGAAAGTCCTCGGAATGACCTAGTCCTATTTGGATTCAATCGGACCGGACGTATATCCACCTCTTCCACATCTTGTCCAACATCAGTTTGCTCGGCGGGGACTTACAGAGATATCGCAGGCACATATCACATTTTCGTCTGAGGGTTAGTGTTTACCTCCACCATGTTGTCCACCAGCGTTAACCTCAACCGTTAAACGAGGGTTTTCTCCACCGTGCCAAGCTGCTAGATCAGGATGATGAGAACTGAGCCCTGTCAACCCCTGAATCATCCATCCACGAGTTCCCAGACCCTTGTTAGGGGTCCAAGCGGACACGGCTGTACTTCCCCGGCGTCGAGCAACCCCACTCCAATAATTTTCTTTACGATAAGGTAATACGGATACTTTGGGGGATGTGATGAGGGGCGGAGACAAGGGGGGGTCAATTCCAGCATTGATGCTAATCAGGATCGGAAATAATAGGGACAGAACCTCTCGTCGTCCTGAGACTCAACCACTTGCAATTACTTACATAAATCCTCTCGGCGTAAAAGTCTCTTAACAGGCACCGCACCGAGTATTCGGTCAGAAAGCTCCCAAGAAATGCAGGACAATGCAAGGTAGTCCGAAGGTCTGGATGGCAGGTCAAAGCGGCCCCAGAGGTAAAATCCGGCATTCGGGCGGCGCCGGATCGTATCCGTCAAGGTTTCCGCTCTAATTGTTTCCGTTGGCCCACGTTTAATTATACCCGACGTTTGAAGGTTTAGTCCTCGATCCCCTTACTTGAGCAGCGAGCTTTGCTAGCCTGGACTTCGACGAAACATACCACATTTGAGGTGCCCTCGTCCATCCTTCACAACGCCGCGGCTGTGGCGCCCCGCCGGCAGCTAGGTGCCGCGTTGCCGAGGATCAAAAGGTCGGCCCTGCTGTGCTGCGCTAAGAAATACGCAACTTGGACGATGTGATGGAGGGAGGGTACATACTACAAGGGGTAAGCAGTGGAGCAACGGTCTTCATGAAAGCTACTCTTGACCCTTGATCAAAAGCTTGCGAGCTGCTCACGTCGGATGACCGACTCCATCGGATGCAACAGGAATCCCGAAAGTCAAAGGATATCCAATACGTGTACGAGATGAGGCCGGACCAATTGCAACTTCTCCTCCAAAGTCTCCATTCTCGTAGTAGGCCCCATTTACCGGAATCGGTCTTTGTCCGATGAACACATTCTTAGGTTCAGGGGGTTTATAACTTATGGTAGCTTAGTTGCACCAACTGTCACTCACGTTTATTCTCTAGCGTGCAAGAGCCCCTGGTACAGAGTACAGACTTTGGTTCACGACGTCGTATCTCGGAGATAGAATCATGCAGCAACAGAACACTCCCGGGGCCCTGGCAAGCCGCGTGGTAAGAAATCTGGCTCTCTCGGATCAAGACACGTCGCAATTATTGCAACCCTTTCCATCTCACTTACCACATTGAAGCCTGTCCCTCTCTGTGATCGTTCCTCCATCACATCTGCTGCAGTAGTGCCGGATCATATGACATAGACCCTGAGTCAAACAACCAGCCGTTTCAACTTTTGCCCTGTTTCTACCCTTCGCCCGTTGCGGGCGGAGTAGATATTTGTACAGATGGGGCTCCCAAAGGTTTCTCTTCTTTGAACTCGGTCGCTTTTCTCGCAACTGTCGCATGTCTCTCCTAGCCCTCGCTCACTCGAGGGACACTAACACCACCAAGCCCAGCATAATGTCGTCGAGTGATGCCACTCTCGACCCGGTGGCGCTGGCCGCCGCACAAGCTGCCGCCGAAGCAGCTCGCCAGATGACGATTGAGACTTGGACTCTCTACGGCATCGGCATGGCTGTAACCTTTCTTCGGGTGTTTGCCAGATCAAAGGCGGTGGGCTTCCGAAACTTCCGAGCCGATGACTACTTGGCGTTCGCGGCTGCAGTACGTTCTTTTACATCCCAATAGTCCAAGTATTAGAGAAGGCTTGTCGTTGATTTTAACTTAAATATTCTACACGGTCCAATCAACGTTAGGGTATGAAGTGGGCAACATCGCACACGGTCTTGCCAACAATGGCATGACAGATGCTGATCGTGCAGCGTTGTCTACTTCAGATCGTGAATATGACCTCAGGTAGGCTTCTCTAACAAAGAGATGATGAAGAAGCTAACGCAAATACCTTCAAGAGTCATTGGGTCTAAGATTCAAGTTGCTGGATGGACAACTTATTCCACATTAATATTCTTACTGAAGCTGTCTATGTTGTTCTTCTATCTGCAACTTACAGTGAGTATTCGATAAGCAATTGGACTGGAAATCTCGAGACGTGGTCCACTGACTTTTCAAAAGGAAGGTCTGAGTCGCCGGTATCGGATCCGAATTTGGATTGGATTTGGGCTGGTTATCGGAACCTTCATTGCATCGCTCGGAGCTGTGTTTCTCGCATGTATCCCGTTCAACAAGTACTGGCAAATCAACCCAGATCCTGGAAGTAAGTCCGACAGATAATCCATCAGCCAAAGTCGCAACTGCTAAATATGATCGCCTAGATTCATGTCAAGCCGCCATCTCTCTGCCGATCATCTGGACCTCGTTTGCTGCAAACGTTTCGACAGACATTTATCTCATCCTGATTCCGATTCCTCTGCTTTGGGAGTCAAGGTTGAAACTGACCAAGAAGATCGCATCAACTATTGTTCTTGGTGCTGGTATCTTTGTGCTTGTGTGCGCGACCTTGAAGAGCATTTTCGTCCTCGTGGTAAGTCACATTTTGCCTTCTAATGCAGATCTTGGCAACGATATCACCGTTCACTAACCGTCCGTTGCACACAGGATCCGGTCAATGGCGCCCAACTCGCTGGTACCTGGGGTACACGCGAGACATTCGTAGCTGTTGTCACTACGAACCTTCCGATGATCTTCCCTTTGATACGAACATACCTGAAACCACTTTGGCCCGGCATGCTGAGATCTTCAAAGAAGGCCTACAAGACTCCATCGGGATTCCAGACCATCGGGGGAGGCAACGGCCAATACGGGCCTCGCAGTTACGATCGCCGCACCAATCCGTCGAGCGCGAACCCTGTCACCACCAACGTTACGTTTACTGAGAGCGAGGAGCGAATTATGAACGATGTCAAGCTGCAAGACATGAAGAACAACAGCTCGACATCACCGACACCCGGCAGCAAACCTCCGAACGGAATCGTAGTTTCTAGCGAAGTCGAGGTTACTACGGAAGACAGAACGAGTCAGATTGTGGAACAACGACCCCAGCGTGTGCACGAAGCGTGGTAAACAAAGGCGTCGAGTACCAAGTTGCGCGGTGGAAACATGATACCAATTTATTTTCTGTCTAAATACCCGTTGAGTCGTTGCATACGAGTTTATTGGCTGCAAAAGCAGACTTTTGATACTTCTGAATGCTTTGCCCTAAGCATGCACCAGCTCCTATTCACGGCATCTATAGCAGTGAGGTCCTAACTTGCTTCCCGTAACAGGACGGCGGACGCAAGACAAGCTCGCCCGTCGCGACATAAGGCCGTCCTTGAGTGGCTGATGTCCCCGTTTCCGTGTTGCGCTTGATATCCCACCGGATCATCGTGTGTATCTCCGCTAAAGCATTCGCGTCTTCCCGCTCTCAACCAAATCCCGCCTGCCCAACTCTCTACTCGGCGAGCCGTTGAGTGGGATGCCGAACTCCCACATTCCGACCATCTGCGGGATGAGTGCCTTTGGATCAAAATAAAACGTCATCTCTGATGATTCGCTTGAGGTTGCGATAACAAACTCACTGAAGACCTCTGCAGACAATAGCCATCCGGGATTGCCTACTAAATTGGGGAAAAAAAAGAGAAAAAAAGGCTGAATCGACAGCTACTGTTGATCATTTTGAATGGCCTGACACTGCCACGAGAGTCTTACCCTCGTGGCTTGATGAGGGGCCGGTGGACTAAACGCGCTACAGTCCGCCAGCTCCACGTCACATTAAGACCCAAGTCATTTTCCGAGTCTGGAACCGCTATTGCCTTGCATCCCTTTCTCTCCCATGGTCTGTATGGTTTGAATCGGGATCGGGTACCTTCAGAACGGGCTATGGGCGGATAATTGTGATAGGAGCTGATTTATGGTTTTGTTGTATGTAGTGCCGCCAAGTGAAGCCACCAAAACTTGCAATGACAACCCCATGCCAGGTTCCATACCGAACTTGGTCAGCTGCAAGATCTATAATCATAGTTTTGTACGAAATCTTCATCTTGGGCCATGTATTTGAGTGGTAAAGAAAGTAGGCTGTTCAACTTTGTACGACAAGTTTGCTCGCCATATGTATCGCGGAATCACTTGTCAGTGATGTTGTCTTCCGTACTTACAAGGATAGCTGGAGTTCGGGGCGAGTATTTGCGGTGTCGTTTCTGCTCGTGATTTTCAAGCTTTGACACATTTTATGTGAGTGCGTCTTATCAGGCTTGCCTCGTGGCCGATACATGTGCCTCCTATGTTTCCCGGACAGTCCCATATAGTTCCAAGTAGTGTGACTGGTTCAACCTTTGCTTATCGCACGTTTCATGCCCATGGTATAACCTATGTCTAGGCTAAGTTTGCCAGGAGCTTGCTTGATTCCTTGCGGTTGAAGGGATGCCGTGGGAAACTTTACTCATCCCTGCCAAACTTGAGCATTGCTCCCTGCCACTGTCAGAACTATTCTGCGGGCTATTCAAAATCGAATAAGAACTTCTAAATAGATGCACAATTCCAAATCATCGATACATGACCGGGAGCGTTGCATCCTGTACCTAAATGGTTTAGGTCTGGTTCAGCTACCACAGGAAACATATGTCCACCGACAGACGATACGGTAAAAGTTTCCAGGTACAGAAACCTTATTTGCATGACTGATGTACTCTGGTGGTAATAGTTTAAGACTAAATTCAAGACAAATTGGTCGACTATTCATTAGATACATGCTGAAACATATTCTCATTGGACGAGTCCCTCCACGGAAGATGTGCGGTCGGCCGCTTAATTGAATCTTGACCAGCTTATTTTCCAGGAAAGAAGATCAAAGAAACACTCGAATCAGAAGCTGCTGTTTCTTTCCATTGTTCTCATGCTGGCACTCTAATATAGAAATCCGCTATTGATGGGTAGTTGCGATCCAAGAAGTCCTAGGCCTGCACCACATGACGATGAATGGTCACGGGTCAGAATTGGCTGTAAACTCAAGATCAACAACTATCAAATTTCCCTACCAAATTTGACCGGGCTAGCTGTAGAACACGTTGTCACCCTGATTACTAGAACACAAATCTTTTCGTAACTCACTATCCCAGCATCCAACCTAAAAATCACATTTCCTAATGCGACCTCAGGCGTCAGTTTGTCAATCAGTTCTACTCACCGCTGTCATAAGCAATTTTCTTCGGGGGAGTCTGTGTAATGTCAGTCATTTGTTTCTTCGGGAATCTCATACCCGATTACGAGGCGCAACCAGCCCCGTGGCTGCGATTTAGTCGGGGAGCGGATGCATGTATGACTGTGAACAACACTTTTGGTCAGTCGTCTGAGTCCGAACGGTCGATCAACCTGCTTACAATGGTATGAGCCATATTCTCAACCAAAATCTTTCTATTTCTTTGAAGTGACATGTTGGAAATCATTTATAAACAAACCCAGCGAATCTATGTATCTGGGTTTTCACGGCAGAATAGTGGGCAGCCAGCCAAGCTCTGGTTTGTATCCTCAGTTGTCTTCCCATCGCTGCATGCATGCGTAGGGGTTTCAGCGATAGTTTACTCTGTATCTTTTCGAAACAAAACTTTTCCCCATTATGGATAGGAGTGACGTGCAAGGATACGGTTAGCAATGACGAGGGTCATCCGAACAAAACGGTGGCTGGCCCCGAGATCGGAGAGGGTCCCGGGGAAAAGCTAAGGTACACTGTACGTACCGCCGGTCCGAGTGGAGCTGCCCCTCCAAACACCGTGGGCGAGGGCACTTTGGCCTTATCGATAAGACGGATGTCGAGTCACCTCCGTCAACCCATGCGCGAACGGCCCAAATTTTATCAGTGATCTCCTCCTTCATCACCACCTTTCTCTTCTACGGTGTCTCGTTTGCCCTTGACGATACTAAAATGGCGTTCCGTGCTCCTTTGCGACTTCAATTGGCCAAGTGCCAGCCACTTCTGGCCGTTTCTTCTCGGTTCAACGCCCGCGCGCTGTCTTCCGCAACCGCCGCCGCCTCCTCCAGCCTTCCCGAGGACGTCAAGAGCAACATCAACGTGAGTCGTTTGTCCGATTTGTGGATGACGCGTTCTCTGGAATATCTCTGACCGGAAAGTCTAGAAAGAGGCATCCGTACCAAACCCCGATCCCACCGAAGACTCCCAGAGTGCCGCTCTCGTCCGCGAACATGCGCCTTACATGGTGGCCACTTACGCCCGCCCGCCGCCGGTATTCGTGAAGGGCCAGGGCTCTCTGCTCTGGGATATCGAGAACAGGCAATACCTCGACTTCACCGCTGGTATCGCCGTCAACGCGCTGGGCCACTGCGATCCTGAGCTCACGAAGCTCTTGGCCGAGCAGGTGGGTAGTAACTCCGAGGTGGCCTCGAGTCATTTTGCGCAGTCACTGACAAGCTTGTCCACCACAGGGTAGCACTCTCATGCACGCGTCGAACCTTTACTACAACCCCTGGACGGGCGCCCTTTCCAAGCTCCTGGTTGAGAAGACGCTCGAAGCCGGTGCCATGCACGATGCCAACTCGGTCTTCGTCTGCAACTCCGGCTCCGAAGCCAACGAGGCCGCCATCAAGTTCGCCCGCAAGGCGGCCAAGGTCAGCCAGCCCGACGGCGATAAGTTCGAGGTTGTCTCTTTCAACAACGCTTTCCACGGTCGCACCATGGGAAGCTTATCTGCCACGCACAACCCCAAATACCAGGAGCCCTTTGCGCCGATGCTCCCTGGTTTCAAGCTCGGCAAGTTCAACGACATCTCCGCCATCAACGAGACCGTTACCGAGAAGACCTGCGGAGTTATCGTCGAGCCGATCCAGGGTGAGGGCGGCGTCACCCCCGCCACTGACGATTTCCTGATTGCTCTGGCCAAGCGCTGCCGTGAGGTCGGTGCCGTCCTGATCTACGACGAGATCCAGTGCGGTCTCTCCCGCACCGGCAGCTTCTGGGCACACACCCACTTGCCTAAGGAGGCCCACCCCGATATCATCACCACCGCCAAGGCTCTCGGCAACGGATTCCCCATCGGCGCCACCATCGTCAACCAGAACGTCTCCGAGAAGATCAAGGTCGGCGACCACGGCACCACCTTTGGCGGAAACCCCCTGGCTTGCCGCCTCGCCCACAACATCGTCTCTCGTCTTGCGGACCCCGGTCTTCAGAAGGCCGTTGCCGCCAAGGCTGGCATCTTCAAGACTCGCTTCGACTCTCTCCGTGAGCGCTTTCCCGATCTCATCAAGGAGGTCCGCGGCCGCGGTCTCATCCTCGGTCTCCAGCTCACACAAGACCCCACACCGATTGTGAAGGCGGCTCGCGAGCGTGGCCTGTTGATTATCACCGCAGGCACCAACACCCTTCGTTTTGTTCCTCCTTTGACTATTACCGAGCAGGAAATCCAGCAGGGTCTGGATATTCTTGAGGAAGCCATCGCTGTTACCCGCTCATGAGGCGCATTGGGCAACGAGTTTCAAACCCCATGTAATTAATCATTTGGTGCCGGCGTTCAAAACACCACGAAAGATAGACGTAGATTCCCTGAACGTAAGAAGCGAAGCGTTCATTTCAGATGAGGTACAGGGCCGTGGCATCTCCTCCCGGCATCTCTCGTTTGGCTATAGATAAATATTCCTCAATAAGTACAGAGCAAAGCTTCCAAGCCAATGAACTGTTCTACAATCCAATTCGAGATACTCGGGTCCAGTACGGCTATTTTCATGATGCGGCTCGAAGCTGAATTTGAAAGCCACTGGTACGCCCTATAATCCTTTGGTGATTGTGCCTTTTAACTGGAATTTGTGCCGTATGTCACAGCGGCTTTCCGCCGACAATGCAGCAACTAGATATCATCAACGTCAGAGCTTTGCCAGGGAAACAAATCAAAGGGCTTACTCTGGCCAGTAGGCGTGGATGTCCCGGTTATTGACATCTTTGCGGACATCATTGAGGAAGACGTCGATCTCATGCCGCGACCAGTCGAAAGCCCGGGTCAGGGGAGCTAAGGGGAACGCCTCGATCCCGGTCAAAAAGTTCTCATTATGCCAGTACCCAATCCACTTTTTCGCAAACTCGTACTTGACAAAGCAATGTTCTGTTATCTCACTTATGAATAGAGTGTCTCACGCCGCTATGCCAAAGGTGTGGGTGCCACTTACACTTGCAACCTCTTGCGCGGTCATCCTCTGCCTGCTTCATGATTGCTTAGAATGGTTCACAAATATTCCAGGCGACAGAAAAGCCGAGATATCTCATCAACGGCAAGTGCACCATGATGATGATCATGAGACATGATGTTCGGCGAACTTGTGCGCAAAAGCTCAATATTGGGACGAGAAAATACCAGTTGCTGTGGTCTGGAAGAACGAAGAAAAGAGGAAAGATCAGAATAGAGCAAGGCACGGGGTCACGCCACAAACGCCCAACAACCGAGGGCGAATACCGTGTTTGTTTCGGCCCACCATTTCGACATTGGATGCACCAACACGTATGCATACATGCGTCTACGCCAAGCCTCCTTTGGTGGATTCGCATACAGAACCCATATGCGGGGTTTCTTGAGGCGGAAGATCTTTCCTGGACTGGTTTCGGTTTACGGATGAACCTGATCGCAAATCTGCGGCGGAGATGTCGCGTTCGCTTAGATGTTTTGTGGCTTTGACAGGTCCGGCATCGTCTAATTCCAGGAGGTGTCTTGATGTGTTCTGGTCTGGCAAGGTCGATGAGTTATTTGGGAATAGTCACTGGTTTCATACATCGAAACCATCGGTCCCCCACATCAGCACCAATACCAACTTCCTTGAACCTCAATACTTTGCACCAATGCCTCAACCATCACTGTTTAGATCTCAATTGTGCTACACTTTGCTTCAACTCCCATGAATTACTGGCTCTTACTAACGAACGTCGTGTGACATGTACGCGGTTTAGGTGACTATCTACGCAACAGCCGGACCCTCGCTCTTTTCTGGCTTCCGACCAACAATGAAGTAACTGCGTCTGTCAGCGCCTTGAATACGTGGAAATATCTAACTCTGGGTTGCTTACATCGGCCAGTAGGCGTGCACGTTTCTGTTGTTGACCTCCTTGCGCACATCAACCAAAAAGACATCAACCTCTGCACGAGTCCACTCGAGGGCGCGCGTCAAGGGTGCCATTGTAAACGCCTCTAAGCCAGCCAGCATGTTCTCGTTCTGCCACATACCTAGCTCTTTGAAGTGTACTTCTTTGGGCCAGGCATTCGTAGGCCACTTATACACACTCATGGTGACTTCGAAGCCAATCTCTGTCATCATGTCTTTCAGCCTCGGAATTTGTATATAGGGCCGTCCCATTTTGTTCGAAGCATCGGAGAGGAGATTAGCCCATTTGGAAAGTGGGCTATCGGGCTTGAGCGTCCCATCATCGGAGCTCGGGAAAACGTCCAGTTCCTGCAATTCGAGGTAGCCGCCGGGCTGGAGGTTTCTATACCAATCTGTTACTATCTCTTCTTACCTTTAATGTTTCTCATCTTTCCTGGGACGAAGGATGATATTTAGTGACTGGAAGAAGAAATCACTTACTCGAAACATCTCCGAAGATAGAGCGGCCAATCATTGATACTTGACGTAAGAACTCGACTGTGGATGTACTCGAACGGTCGCGACCAGGCCCACTCATCCTCAACGTCGTCGACCTCGAACCTGACATTAGGAGGGACACTAAAGCAGCACGGAGCGGTCAGTATTCTTCAAGGATACCTATTTTGCAGCCTGGTCGGGATCTTGAATGTTCTACTCACACGTTTGGAAAGGTTGGGGAAAGATCAATTCCGTAGACCTACGGGATCGGATCGTTAGCCACTCAATGCATTGCCTATTCCATTTTTAAGTTAAAACAAAACGGGCCGTCAGTCTTACTTCCGCGTCCGGGTGCTCGTCGCCGAAGTGAACAGCCCATGTCCCTGGTCCTGTGCCAACGTCAAGCACTCGACCGACTGCGATTTTATTGTTGCAAGGTGGTGCAAGACCAAGCTTGCCATCAATGGTCAGAAGCCATAGATTGTGAACCATATCTGGTCGTCTTGTCAGAAACCTTCATTGACCGGATGGCAGAAATCCTGACCTTGTCGTTCGTTCTCTCTTTCATCGTTCGGAAGGTTGTATTCTAGTGATGCCGTCAAAATCTTGAGACTTGAGGGTTGCAAGCTCTTGGTTCAAACCCACTGCCATCTTTGTAGCGATGATAGGTCCTCCCATTCTCCAGACGATGGTTGAGAATTGAGCTGGCCAAACTCGTGGATGACGAGGCGATGCTCTAAAGTTGGAAGAACAGTGAGCTTTGAGGTACACGTCGGTCAGAAACTTGAAGAAAGGCTCACCGGCCCGTAGTCCGAGCGGGTATCATCGTCATTCTGGGCCTAATCAGTACTTCAACAGTCAACAACGCCTCTTGTACCTTATAGGCGTACCTCGTCAACGTCTAGTACAACTTCAGGATTGTCCTGAGGATGAGACATAGCGATAAAATTTCCCTGGTGACACGGTGTTTTCGACACTAGACTGCTGAGCTTCAACTTGAATTGGAGAAAAGTGATCTAATGAGAGGAGGCCACCGGGCAACGCTTAAATACCTCTTTTCTCAATCGGAGCCAGTCTTCAAGTCCGTTGGTTTGATCAGGCCCGCAGCTGCAATATGCAACAACTTGCACCAACACGCATACACGCGCCAGCGTTGAGGCCGCTTTTTTGTGGGCAAAAGCGGCCGCGCACAAATGAGAAAGCTGTAGGTCGCGCTCGGAATATCCGCCTGCATGTTTATCACACTGGTAGTGTCATCTATTTGTTGGCTGTTGATGTGCGTACTGAAATGACAAACTCCAGTTCACGCGGCGTCGGCCGGAGGATTCCAAACCTGGTCCGATATCTGATGACAAGGTCTCCACAAGCGAATTGAACTAATGCGATGGGGTATTTTCTAGGTTCACTGAAAAAGCTAGTTGGAGATCAGAAACAGCCCGTACTGGGGCTATCTCAAGCATGTTCTTCTTCGGTAGTGTCTAGCATTGGGAGGTAAGGTTCTTTGAGAGATGAAGTCTTCCAGCAACCCACTCTACCCCTAAGACGAGAAATGAAGCTTTATTTGCGTCTTGACTACGGATTGCATGAAATTAGACGGCTGAGATGGCCACTCGTTCAAAGGTTTTCGGCGTTGTATGACCATGAATAAATCCATTTGTGACACTCAAGTTATCGTTTAAAAGCTTCCAAGTTATCAATCATTTGAGGAATGACCTCCCTGGTTTCATAGTCTCGTAAGGATTCTGTTCTTTGTCTACTTATGTACTTCTGTCGTTCTAGTATTCTGCATAATGACTCAAGAACAAGTTTGTTGGTAGTTGATGGTCATGTTAACTAAGGTTACTTATTGAGCAGAAACTTGAATCTTTTGGTTGTTGTAGTAATTGAGTCATGAACCATTATCTGCTTGCACTTCTCTTGGGCTTGCATGCAAGAGGTATTAACTACACATAGAACACGCTTACAGCTGCCACTATTGGGAATTCAAGGAAAGAGTTTCGGGCTGATAGAACAACTCCAACCACGTCTCATAAGATTTTACTGAAGTAAACCTGGTTGAATTAATTTTACGTCGTGAATCGACTCGGAATATAACACCATCCCGACATCCCTTTCCGCCCAAAGCAGCGGCGGAATGCGTCGGGTTCCGTCCAAGGACACATTAAGATAAACCTGCTCGCAACAATGGCATCTCATGGCAATATGACATTCCGGTGTGTTCTTGGCCAGGCATGATAACCAAGACTTGGAAACGGTCTGCAAAGCACAAACCCCTCGATCCCAGAGCGGGGCCCGAGATCATTGACGACAGCCATACATCGCCTCGGACTTCAGCCGTTCCCACAAACTCAGGTACCCGGCTCCTCTGCCAGAGTGCCAATTCGTCGTCATCGAATCTCGATCGAGGGGCGGGCAAGTCGTGCGCTTTTCAGCTCCGGGGATGCGCTAATGCACCAATCGCAAATACCTTTCACTGAGAGACCCCAAGACAAGGACAAGGCCGTTAGCCATTTGGGGGCCCGCGAAGAAAAACATGGATCTCAGTTGAGGTGGGGGCCGAAAGCCCAGCAACCACCCAAGAAGGCCGAGTTGTCGCAGAATCCAAGACCGAGGAAGGGGATCTTGAAAAAGTCTTCTCCCCTAACCAGTATGCACACCACTCCACTCACACACACAGACGCAGCATTCCCCGGATCTCATCTCCTGCATATCCTAGCGTCGCCCGTAGTCTCGTTCCTAAAGAAAGACAGACTAACCACCAGACCAAGTCATAGTTTTCCCATTCTGTCGACCTGCAGATGCGGGAGAGACATGCATATAGCGAGCCTCGAGAGAGTACGTCCGTCAGCCAGCGCACATGTGAAATAGACGCGAAGATTTGTGCAGGATCAGCATAACACGCATAAGGCGCCACGAGAAACAGGGACAACCCTCATGTACATGAGGTCGCATATCCGACGGGGAGAACGCGAAAACGGACAAGATCAGCCCCGGACACACACGGAAGTTGATCAAACAATATCAAACCGCTGTTAGTCACATCCCCTACCCGCCCGACAAAGTCTTTCTTAAAGCTCCCCTTGAAAGCTTTTCTTACACACAAAACATTCTTCTCGAGACGCGTGGTCCTCTCGCGGAGGCCACGCCTGACGCCGGTGGGAGACAATGGGAACAAGCCAAGTAGCTCGAGGCTTGGTAAGTTTTCAAGTCCCTCATCCGACACACGGCGTTCATCTTGTCTCGACCCCAGTCTGTCGAGTTGAGACGTCCAGGCCAAGTCTAACCCGTCGTGAAAGCCAAGCCACCGGGTGGCACACACACACACTGAATCTCACCCGCGCGAATTTTACCGGCTTCATTCCCCGGTAGTGCCCGTTCCTCAACCTGCCAATCCAACCGTGGCCCAGCCAAGCCGCGAAAGCCGTCCCGGCCGGTGCGCGCCCAATGTCTCAGTCCGTCTCTTCGCGACCCCTGTCGCAGTGCGACCTCACCTACACCACCCTTTCCTCTCTCTCCTATTTGAACGTTTGAGGCTCGTGAAATTCGCCAGTCAAGGGCCCAGACACGTGGAACCTTTCATCTAGTTTCACTTACCTTCCCTGGACGGCTTCGATCGGGAACGCACGGCAGATAAGACATCGCGGTGTTGAGTTGCCTTCAGGGATTGAAAACAACTCAAATTCCATTCCTCTGGCGTTCGTATTGAAACCCCCCCTAAAGGCTCTACGCTGACCCTCTCATGTACATCTATTGCAAAGCCACTCATCTCACACGCCCCAACTCGCAAAAGCAACGTCCTCAGGTTAAAGTTGAGCCCGTTCTTTCGGCTACGCTACTCAGTTGCACCCTCCAGTAGATTCACCACTCCCCCCCGCCCCCAACCATCACTACTATCGCCCAGTCGTCATCGTAGGGGACCCTGTCACGACGCGTCCAGTGTCTCCACCAAGAAGGCCAGGCACGACGCATGTCCACGGGTCAGGGACAAGGAAGGATCAAGGAAATGGCCAGACGTGCAGATAAGACAGAACTACCAGGCTCGAGGTCGATCCTCCCAGATTGCGGGAAAGGTACGGGTCTTTATTTTTTTTTTGGTCTCTTTTGCTCGTCTATGTGAGGCGCGTCCAGTCTCCGATCTCCTGGGAGGCGTTCGTTGGTGTCGTCTGAATGGCGCAATCTAAACCCGCCTGTGAACTCATGCCAAGCTCACATCTCATATCCGAAAGAGCCGCTGACCACGCGAGGCAGCTCTGCAGATACGGAGAAGAATCAAAAATGACAGTGGTAAAACCGTCTCCTCTGAGAGGCTGCCGCCCACGAGTGTGCTTGACAAGCGCATAGAAAAGGCAAATATTGTAGAGTCGCGCAGTTCTCGCATTTTCCGTGGCAGTTGTTTCTCAGCCTCACAAACCGACGCAAGGAAAAACAAACAAATATTGAAGCTCTAGTTAACTGTCAGAATTCCCACAACTTGCTGAATAGTCTTTTTCTTCCAAGACCTTTTTTTTTTCCCTTCAGTTCAGCACGTTTAACACGAGCACGAGACTTAGGAGTAGTTCAGACCTTCTCCCTAAGGCTAGAAGCAGCTGAAGCCACTAGTAGAAGCTGAACTCAGTGATGGCGTCCACAAACTGAGAACTTTCTGTTTTGAAACGTTTTCCCGTCCCCATGGAAGTTTGAGAGCTGAAATACGATGCCCATTTCCAGCCATAGCTGAGAAAAGCCGGAACCCCCCCCAACCAAAGAAGTTGGAAAGCATGGTGACAAGAACCGATGTCAAGCCTGTCCAAAGCCATGTTCTTTCGGGGACTGGGTGCGCATGACATCAAACACCAGACCCGGGCTGAGAAGCCAATTCCTTCAACAAGAAGGGTGGATGCTCCAGATCGTCCAAATAGGCACTTCAGTCAAGGGGTAGGATATTCGGAACCCCATCCTGGCTATTCGGCACCCCTCCAGCCACTGCCAAGTGGGCGCGCGCCACATAGGCCTCCGAAGACTGGGCGAAAAGAGCAGTCGACTTATTGGGCTAATAGGAGGCTAGTATTTAGTTATTTTAAATATGTTAAGAAGTCCTCTGTTTTGCGCGCTTTAATATAATTAAGCAAGTAGCTAAACTAAGCATATTGAGAGCTAAATAAAGCAGTTAACTTAGGCATATATAATATATATAAGAAGCAACTTATATTAAAGTTATTTAGAGTCTATAATACTCTCTAAGTAGTTAATTTAATATAGTTTAGCATAGATAGTTATTTTAGTAGGAAACTTATATCTAAGACTAGCCCTAATTAAAGGGTATAAGTATTACTACTTAACTTTAGTTATATTAGCAGCAGTAGGGTAGTAGGTATACTTATTATTATTATTAGTTAATGAGACGTACTTAATCTCAACTTGGGAAATCGTGGGCAGTAGTAAGTAGGCTCTGAATTACCTTAAATTAACTAACAGAAGTTTATAGTAATTACTGTAAGACTAGCGCTATCTCGCTTGGCTGGGCGCGCCCGCCAAAGTCCGATTGCGGAGGTCAGAGATAGGTTGTGGCTGGAGGTGTGCCGAATAGCCAGGATGGGGTGCCGAATATCCTACCCCTTAGTGAAATACCGGAAGCGAGGATCCTCTGGGCCAAGCCGAATTGCCGTGAACCGATCATGAACAAAATCACCAAGCAAGGAAAGTCAGATCGCTACGGGTCGGGGGCATCCACGTACGTAATTGTTGATCATAAACCGGATGATGACGGAGCAGCCCGCACCGCAGCCGATGCCCATCTCCATCAAATGAAAACCCTCTTCTTGCCTGTCCTCCCAAATCCTCAACTCTAGCGTGGTCATAATGAGATCCATCAGATGCGCGCAGTCTCGAGGGAATCAAAAGAGAGGAAAGGCAGAAGCGAACGCAGAACGACGCACGTTTGACAGGGGATCAAACTGAACATACTTCCGACGCATTTCCCCGTATTCCGCGGTGGTGATGGTTCCCGCCAATCGCCGCATATTGATCCCATCTCCAGATTCGGAGTTCCTAGCGCGGATACGGCATGCCGGTCAAACCCGCATCTGCCGGCAGTCCCATTTCCAGTACCAGGGACGAAGATTCCCCTCGAATCCCGTGCTCAAGAAGTGAAGTGCCAAGTGATGTCGGTAGTGGGGTAGTAATTTGTTCTTGGCCTTCTACGAAGCCGAGAAGTCATTCTGAACTGTGAAAAGTCGAGCACCAAAAACGCGAACCGTGACTCGCGAAGGGCCTGACGCCTGTCCAAAGTAAAGTGGCCATTGACAATACGTCGAACAACTGTTATCAAGTTTTGCGGTTCAAATAAATGATTCATCTCCTAAAAGCATTTACCTGGACCACCCTGATTCGTGGTTTCGATGAGCCTTGGGATCCGATAACCCGACAGCGAGCTGAGTCCGAGGCAGCCGCCAACAGCACACCACGATTGAGTTAGACCGATGTCACCATGCTGTCGAATTACCGCCAACGGGAACTTTAGGTCGGGAGAGGACATAATCATCGCAGCCCCAATTAAACTATATCTGAGGCACCTTGAGCATTAGTGTTCTCGTAACATCCCCTTCCGCATCCATTGCGGAAGGTAGGCTGCCTTTTTCGACTAAGATTCATGAAATGGTCAATCGATTCGCGCGGGTGTATATTAGTATTGGCCCACTCGTGAACAACGCTAAGTGATGGGGTTGAGAATAGTGTTCAACTATCCATATCATTGAGAAGGGGGCATCTCCATGGGAACCATAAAAGCTGGCGAACCTCACTTGATCTTGAATCAGCCTAACAAGTTCATCCCTTCTCTGACTTCCGAAGATCCCGTCCCGGTCCCACCCACAACAGCTTTGCTTCCGCCGACCCGCCGCGAAAACATGAAGTTCTCCGCCCTCCTCAGTCTCATGCCTCTGGCGGCCCTCGCCACGCCGACTCCCACCATCGAGAAGCGCGCGACTACCTACTGCGGTCAATGGGACTCTGCTGTCGCCGGCACCTACACCGTCTACAACAACCTGTGGGGCGCTTCCTCTGGCTCCGGTAGCCAGTGCACCACCGTGACCGGTCTGTCCGGCGGCAACCTGGTGTGGTCCACTACCTGGAACTGGTCGGGCGGCCAGGACCACGTCAAGTCGTACGCCAATGCTGTCGTCCACATCAGCAAGAAGGCCCTGAGCGCCATCAGCAGAATCCCGTCGACCTGGCACTGGAGGTAAGCGTTGATTACTTTTTGATTTGAGCGCCCCATCTGTGTATCGTGTTGGAATGAGAATCCGAAAGCTCAACTCATTTATAGCTATTCCGGAAGTGGTCTGGTGGCCGACGTTTCCTACGACCTCTTCACCTCTTCCACGGCGAGCGGCTCTGCTGAGTACGAGATCATGATTTGGCTCGGTTCCTACGGTGGCGCCGGCCCCATCAGCTCTACCGGCCGCACTGTCGCCACTCCGTCGGTCGCAGGCCGAACGTGGAACCTCTACAAGGGTGTCAACGGCAAAACGACCGTCTTCAGCTTTGTGGCTCCGAGCAACGTCCAGCGCTTCAGCGGCGACCTCAAGGCGTTTCTCACATATCTCATCGACCGCCAGGGCCTGCCCTCTTCCCAGATCCTGCAGAGCATCGGTGCCGGAACTGAGCCTTTCGTGGGCTCCAACGCCGTGTTCGCCACTTCTGCATACACTGTTTCTCTTGCTTAAGTAGATTGCTTAGGTCAGCGGGGCTGTTCAGCCGGCTTGCAACGAGCTTTTGTGAGGTACTTTGCGCTGAGACAGACGTGTGGTTGTCTTGGCTAGTTCTTGTTCATAGTATGGAGTTTCAAGTTCATGTACATATGGCAAGATGACAGCATCGGAGAATTGTAATTATGGTGCTGTTTGACAATTCAAATATGTTAATATGAGACTCGGTGCTCGTTGTTGTTATTGGCAGAGTGTTTGCTTTCTTTTTCATCGTCCGTTAAAAAAAGTCCCAGCGATGAACCTATCGCCAATAGCGTTCGGATTGATAGTGTGCGGTAGGCTGCTGCGCGGAGACTTCAAGATTGCCGGACCAGAATACGTCCTTGTTGTCTTTACCCACCTTAGCTGCTTCGTGTGCAGCCTTCGTCTGGATACGGTAAGCTTTCAATGCCTCTAAAACATCCCGCATGCCACAAAGCTCTGCGTTTGGTGGCCGATCCAGTGTCGGCGGCATGACAATGGCGTCCCACGCGGCGTGGAAGAGCAGTGCACCCGCTGGAACACCGGCTTTCACGTGGTCGGGAGTCGCCGGTCCAATTCTTGCTCGTAGAGAAGGGTACGTGACCATCTTCGCATATTCGACAATCGCAGGGCTATCGGATCTTGTTGTGCCCGGCCCAATCCAGACCTTCCGATCAAAAGACTGTCCCGCCCAAGTGTCGCCGAAATAGTCCATATATTCGCTCTCAGAAACAGAGAATGGGTAGAGTTCCAGCCGTTTTCCGACCGGCTTGGCCAATTGTGCGGTGGCAGGAGTTCCCATGCACACCATGGTGGGCGGGCGCGTGGCATCCAACTGCGAGTCTCGGAGTGGTGCAATAGCCTCGGCTCCTGCCGCTTTCTTATTCCGCCAGCTGGTGCTTTGGGGGCGAGACTGGGAGCGTTCATCGAAGAAGCTGTAACCTTCATTTTCGCCCATGGTCATCAGACCTTGAGCGTCAAGGTCGGCGGACGTTGAGAATCCTGCAGGATCCTCCATAGGATCTGCCTCAAACTCCAGGCGGATATGCCGTAGACCGTTGAGTGTGGCAGGGCTCCGCCTATTTGACGAGGAGGCCATTTCAGAGGCGCGTTCCTGCAATCCAACGAGCTTCAGGAAATGTATCAACTTTCTTATCACGGGCCCCGTTGAGCGACGAGGGATCTCTGTCAAGGTCAGAGATTGCAAGCGAGGATTCATATCGGGCTCAAACCCCTGCGGGAAAGCCATCTCGGATCGCCTTCTGACAGTAGTCTCTGCTATCCAGAGCCGCGCTATGCTTGAGAGACTGTCAACTTCGATCGTCGGAATCTGGGTCACTAGCGAATGGTGTATGCGCAGACTCCTGAGATTAGAAGAGAACACAGGTCGGAAAATGTGCGAGCATCCTAGAATGCCGTAAAGCCGTATCCCCTTGGGCCATGGGGTCGGCTGGTTTCCATCGGCCGCTTGAATGGGCTGGAATAATAAGCCATCGCAAGACAACTCTTCTATCTGACCATGAGAGCTCCGGATCAGTCTTTCGATACCTGCAGATGTGATGCGCGTGTCTGAGAGATGCAGGTGCGTGATTCCGACTGGCGCGGCACAGACGTCGAGATGCGGCACATCCGTCCAGTCAGGTACCGGCCGGTCCATACTTCCCGCGACTGCGGCCTTAAGGTGGTCCACAGTGTCTCGCCTCAAGGGGCCCTTGCCATTGAACCGGACTGCTTCGTCCTCCTGCAGGACCCGAGTTTCGTCGGCAGAGTACACGGGGGCATCCACGAAATGTCGTTCCGGGTGCCTGAAGGTGCCACTCAAATCAGACTCTTGGATAGACATGAACCGCCCATGAGAGTCATTGCCGCGCCCGTCGGATACGAGCTTGCCTTCGGTCATGAACCTGGAATGAGACCGCAGAGAAGGACCGCTGAGGCACGACGCAACAATGTGGTCAATAATAGCATCTGTTACTTTGTTTTCGCTGATGTCTAGGCTCCATAATGTGCTTTTGAAAGTCTGGAACAGCTGGAGGGCCAGACCGTTATTGATCTCCCGACGCCTTGCTTTGAGAATCTTCATGTTGGCGAGATGGCGTCTTGCCGCTAGCAGCGGCTGCAGGGAGCCCGGAAGACCGGAAACGTCTAGGCAGACTAAGTGGAGGAGTCTGTTCGACGTGAAGAAGGCAGACGGAAGCTGGATTTCGCAGTAGGCTATGCTCAGCACCAACAAGTGGTCGTGATTGTGTTCTCGTGGCGCAGGCACATCATCCCCCGCCCCCAAAGGCGGGGTAGTTGTTAGAAAGGCCGGATCAGCTTCAGCATGACCATCCAGCAGGACGCATCGAAGATTGGGGAGTATTTTTGGTAGTCGGCGCAGAGACTCAGGTATTGTCCTGTTGCTATTGTCGGACGACGAGAAGTGGGCAGTATCCTTGGCGAATGCACGGAAGTCCAGGGTGGTGATCAAGTCCAATGTCGAAGGTCTGACGCGCTGCAGCCGATCAAAAACGAAGCTCAGGTACCAGTCGAGGTCTATTTCCACACAAAGACTCTGTCTGTTAGTGACCGGCGGCGGACAGTTGGGGGCTGAGACAAACGAACCGTCGCTGGGATCTAGCCCCAACCGTCTGACGGCCACCAACGGGTCGTTCCAGAGGCGGGGTGCAAAGACGGCGTTGAATCGTCTATTCACGGAACAAAGACTGGCAAAGTCGTTGTACTCGACGAATGGGGCCACAAGCTGGAGCCAGTCGAGTCTGCTGACGGCGTCTTGATATGACGGTAATTGGAACATGTTGAACGCGGCGAGTCACAACCGCAGGCGCGAGGAACGAGAAACGCAACTAGGAGGCCGATGAGTCCGATGGTGGCGGCGGCAGCAGCGACAATGGCGACAACGGCTGCGAGTAGAGGCGATGACGGCGCAGATTGAAGATCTATGCTGGGATCATTGCCTGCTTGTCGCCTGACGAAACAGTTTGTCGCTTTGGGGAATCGTGCCGCGTGCGCACCAAAACAGCATCTAACCCAACAAACACAAGGGTGTGCGTTTGTTCCTCGAGTCTCGTACCGGGGTGCACCGTCCCAAATGATGGACGACACGTTACAGCGAGAAAATCATCCGACCTTCTGTTGAATGAGCACCCGGCAAGCGCACTCGGGGGCGACAGACTGCGAGTCCGTGGCGCTGTCGAGCGGGAGCTGGAAAAAGAAAGTGGTGTGATGGACGCTGGACGGGACGGGCGATGAAAGAAATGCAAATGATGCAGGTCTCGTTCCAGGTGACGAAGTTGCGCGAATCTCGCCGAGGTACAGATGGATAGATAGGTGCACAAAAAGTGATGATGGAGCTGAACGAATGAAGGCGATTTAAGCGAAGTCGTTCATTGAGATGAAGTCGCCCGCCGGAGCCTCAAGGAAATAAGCGCGTGCGATCAGACGGGGCAGCACGTGGCAATGATTGCCCGACAAGACGATGTTCGCCCGGTGGTAGGACGATGGAGAACGCCCGAGCGGCTTGTCAGTCAGGATGACAGGTTTGGGGGCTGGCCTTGGACTGCGGTGGCGGATTTTCCAGGGCATAACCATGTTTGCCGGCGTTCCTTCTGCGGTATCATTTTCAGGGCCGCCAGCTGCCTGTTGCTTGACGTCAGCAAGTCCGGCCGAAAAAGCATGTCGTACGCATCGAAGGAATAAACAACGGGTGGTTTTGATTGGGGAGTGTGGAGGGAAACTGGAATTCATTGTCCAGGATTACTCGACAGGCGTATTGTGTATTACATAAGCCATCGTCGGGCCGGAGCCGCAGACGGCGCTTGAGGGGCCGCATCGGGAATTCATCACGGCCCCATAGTACGGCACTCCTCGGACTGGCCGGCCGCGCTGTCCCACGACCGTGCACGGCTCACATTATGATGCCAGCCACGCGCGACGAGGTGCTGCGCGCATTTGGCCAGTTTCGGCAAGAGCGAATAAATCAAGGTAGCACGCCGGATCAGATATTAACACAATGCCAGTCCTCCTCATTGCTCGTGCTCCCCATGTGCCAGGAAGGAGCGTCAATGGTACCAATGGCTCAAAAAGTTCAGTTTGTAAACAAGTTTCATTGTGCCGAAACCAGGAAGATTCCGGGAAACACATCTGCAACGTGGGTAGCTGCAGGATTGGATGCTAGATAGCGCAGTTATCCGAATTAGATCAGCTGCATAATGCCTTGTACGACAATCTCCTCTGGGTGTCTGGCCTGAGACTTGCATGTAAAGATTTGAGTTAATTGAAAAGCTCCGTCTCGTAGCGCTGCATGGGTAAAGTGCCAAGATGGACAAAACAGTCTTTATACAGCCGTGACTACAAACCCGTGGTCTCATTTGACGTGTAAAACTTAAGATGGTCCGGCCAAGTCAGAATAGGTGCGAAGGATCTAGACATCCACGAACTGCCAAGCAACACTAAATAATCATCAGTGAACGGACTGAGTGCAACGGTGCCAAGTATCAGACACACATATCGAAAGATAATTGATCTTCTTGCTGGGAGCTGCAGTGCGGTTAGCTGATGTGCCCCTAGAGGCTTTATCTCCACCTCCTTAACGTCCACGGTTACACGAAACTGCCATGGACGCCACCTTTCCCAACTACCAAACGTTCAGGACCCGGCCGACGGAGATTTTCTCTCTGCCGTCGACAATCCTTCTACCTCGATTGCCCAGCTGCAGACTCTTCTTTCCTATCTCACCATCTTGCATCCTACCCCTGCCCCTGATGCACATCCCCCTACCATGCCATCATCGCCGCCATCTCCCGCCAAACCCCTAGATTCCAGCGCAATCGCCCCTGTCTGTCCATACTCATCCCACCCGTCTCATCATCTAACCATATTCTTGACTCCAGCGGGAAGCTCATGATGACGGAACCCACCTTAGCCCTCCCCCCGAACGGCTTGAACCGCACTTCGTTGAGTCTAACGGAACCTTGACTGACGGGTAATACGACTTTTGTGAATTCCAGACCCGCTTCTGTCCTCATCAGACCCCCCCTGGCATGGCTTCCCCAAGCACGTCCTTCGCGGCCACTTCGCCGAATCTGAGACGCGCATATCATTAACAGCTTGGCACCTTACGCGGGTGAGTGGAGTCCGCCCTCAGCCGGGGACCTCTCAGGGATCACCACAAGAACCTGCCGAGATGAGCAGTTAAAAAAAAAACAGGGTTCACTTCAGCTCGAGTACTCGTCGTTATTCTCCATTCCTCCAAGAACGCTACACAGTCCAGATCGGGAGAAGCAACTAACTTGAGGATCCTCCATTCTCAAATCATACCCACTAAACGGCCGAAAAGGCATGCACGATGCAAGCTGAAGCAAGATTGGGTTGCCCCGTTGCTTTGCTTTCCTCAACAAGCTGCAGACTAATGCAGGAGACATATGACGAAGTTTGTTTTCCCGGTATCGTGTGTATGAACATGCAACGACCGGTGATCTGCCATGCATCTTTTTCTATTCTTCGTTCCTTTGCTGTCTCTTCGTGGCTAGCAATCTATCTGGTCTTCCACTCTCTCAAGTTTCCAAGAAAACAAAGTGTGATCTTGTTATCCTCGCCGGTTACAAAGTACAAAATAGTGCAAAATCTTGATGGCACATGATCGTCGTCAGCTTTCGCCTTCCCCCCCGATCCCTTTTTTTTTTCGCCTTTGACCTCATACCGGTACACTAAGACAAAGTTGGCCTCTCCTCCCAGTGTTCACCTCGATTCCCCCTCTCCCACCTCACACACGCAGCCCAGGTCCTTTTTTTTTTTTTCCACATGTCCAGAAAAAAAAGTTTTTTTGTCATCATAAAAATATGTGTCTCGTTTTGTGTGATGTTTCCGAGTAAATCGTAGAAAAGATTGCATGTAACGTCGTTGCGTAGGTAAAATCGAAGCCACCGCCTTTCTCTGATAAACAGAAGCATCCTCCCCGATTTGGAATACAAAAACTGGAACTGCAAACAGTTTACTGTTTGCCGATGTGCGCCCCCCCCCCCCTCCCCCCCTCC
>JAVHLV010000299.1:0-82556 GCA_036785495.1 Colletotrichum neosansevieriae
TGGGCTCAACTACCCATGGGTAATTAAAGTGGGTACTACCCGTGGGTAGTTTGGGCCTACCCAAACTACCCATGGGTAGTTTTGGGTACTACCCATATGGGTACCCGTGGGTAGTTAGCAAGCCTAGTACGATCGCAAAAGCGGACCTTGGCATCTGATGAGTTTGCATCGGGCTGATATTGAATGTGAGACATTCGGGCCGAAAGGTATTGTATTCAAGTAAGTTGGTAGAGAATTGAATATAATTTCGGAGATGCATCCGAATAACGAATATATCTGTGTCGAGCTGTGCACCAATCCACCATTTCCCAAATATCAAGAGTTTCTTGAGCGAAATTCATCAAAGAGTGTCCGGAGTTATCTTCCCTCCCGTATTTCCCCTTCCGTTCCTCCAAGACTCCTCTACTCGTGCGCAGATCCCTTCATAAGTCGTTCTGGAAGCCGACGGGCAGGTTTCGAGACTGCGTAGACATTGCTCCTGTGCGCATGAAGTAAGTTTCTGCCCGCAAAGACGGTGGGTACTGTGAGCTTTCGTACCCTCCAGCCTTCTCGCAAACTCTACATGTCAAATCTTCTTGCGTCGTCTTCTGAACTTGGCGTATTAGAAAGCGGGCTTTCTTGTCGCAATAAAGCGGAAGTATTCGAGTCTTCTTTTTGGACACCGCCAACATTATCGCAGATTTGGACGGCGTATTGAAGCCACCCATTCTGCAAGATTGCTCCATTCGGAACGTATCCTAGATTTCCCGTCAAAGTGTATATTCGATCCCTCAAAAAGGTCCCCAGAAGACAGCCAAACACGCAGCGCAAAGCCTAGACAACTAGAGTGATAGTCCGAGGCAAGGACATCGATCTAGGCGATCAACCAGGTCAACAGCCCAGCCTCGAAGCTACCACCCTTAGTCGCCCAGACATAGAGCTGGGAATCTGGCCCCCAATAGGGACCTTTCTGTGAGATCAGTTACACACCTAAACAGGAAATCTAGGAGACCTCCCAGCTGGAGCATACTATTGACGTTATCTAGACCACAAGAGGGGAGAGAGAGAGAGTATGGGACTTTTGGTACGTTACCACTCAGATGATACCGATGTGCTCGATGACTTCCTCGGCCGCCTCGAAACCACCATCCTTGTAGACAGCAGCGATCACGGCTTCAACTGTGCTTGCCTTTGTGCGTTGAGAAACCATCCCCCCCTGGGACGGATTTCTCATGATGCACCGGGTCAAGCCAATGCTGTCGCAAAGTATGGCCAAGCGTTCGTTGGTGGCATACATCTGGAGGCGATCGTTCGTGTCACCTGATGGCGTTTCGATAAGCAATAAATAAGTAAAGCATACGACAGCGAGCTACGTGCGTGGTGTGGCTAGAAATGGTGGCCTGGGTGAATGGGGGCGTACCGATGCTGATGTTGTCGTCGACGGCATTCTTGACGATGACCATCGAGATGATTCTATCGCCGAGTCCTGCAAGCCTTTTGTTCCCCTCGCGAACACTGCGAGACCCGACGACCCAAACTGGGGAGCCTGCAGCCTGGAGGGCCTCCCAAAGCCAATCAGGCTCGGTAAAGCTGTACCCAATGATTGCGCTGGCATCAGCGAGCTTGGTTGATCGGTAGTGGCTCATATCGGCAATGACGTAGATGCGAGGATTATACTAATGATGGGAGTATCTCGAAGGCTGAAATGAAAGAGATGGGTCGTCAGATATCGATGAAAAAAAAAGGGAAGCAGGATGTCACCTAGCTTGGGGAGGGGGCAAGATTCAAATACCGGCATGTCGTAGTTAGAGGGCCTGATGCAAGGGACAGCTTCAGCCAACCATCGATAGTCAGGGAATTGGCCGGTCTGGTGTGTCTCACCGCCCTCTGGCATGGCGGTATCGCAGGGAGTCTTGACAAGTGACAATCTATAGATATTTTATCCTTTGGAAGACATAGAAACGTTTCAGACATTAGATCCCTATCTCGCGCATCGCGAGTCAACGCGAAAATAAAGGCTTGATTGAGTTCCAGAGGGGCAAAAGGACCAGCATGATGATGTCTTTGCAGACGAAAAGTCGGTTCTCACGTAAGTTTGACAGTTCATCTGCGTCGATGCATCAGCAGTTGATGGTTGCCAGATGAGCTACAGTAATATAATTCATGATGATGTGTTAAAATTGCCCGGAGTCATGTTGAAATAATTCCTCAAAGGCTTCCATGAAGCAGTGAGATGACACAGAATTCGAGAAGATGATATATCGAAACTCGAGTTGAATTCACCAGAAAGGGCTTTTGTATTTGCTTCCAGCAAATGCCGCGTGACCCTCGCGCCTTCCCGCTCAGGCCGAGTTTCTTCGAGGAGGTTCACTTCTAAACTTCATTCTCAGCGCCGCAACTAAATAAATAAAAAATCCAGCAGCGGAGCGTTTCTTTTCTTCCACACAATCGCCTAAATTCCTCAGCCCACCTTCACTTCCCAACTCAACTCTTGCAGCAACTTCCCCGGTGAATATCGACGAGTCGACGACAGTGACGAAGCAACCAGACTAGATACGAAGACGGCTAACGAGACAAAGAGACAACGAGCAAAAAATTTCAAGATGGACGACAAGACTACTACTCTTTCAAGTTCGCCGACGCCCCCGCCGCAGCCCGGCGCTCCTGCCGCCCCGGTCCCGACCGGTGGTGAACCCACCCCACTCTGCCTTCCCGGCCCCGGCCCCGGTAGCGGACATTCGGTCATCGGCACCCCTTCTGCCGCACCCAGTCAGGCGTACCCTGCCGCCTCCTCTACTCTTTCCGTCACCCCGGCCAACCGCTCCCAGCCGGACGCCCCCGCGCGAAAAGACGAGATCAAGTGCAGCAACTGCAAGCTTGTTCTGCCCAAGTCATCTTTCGCGTACAAGAAGTGTATGGGAACGGTCGAGCAATGCAAGCAGTGCGATGGCTGCCGGACGAAGAAACGAGCCGCCGAGAAGGCTCGCAAGGACAAGAAGAAGCAAGAGCAGGCCCAGGAAGGAGCCCAGCAACAACAGAAGCAGCGCCAAGGAGAACAGGAACGCCCGGAACCGAACCAGGCCGAAGATGCAAAGAGACGCCAAGAGGAAGAGCTTCAGAAGTATCGGTTCAAGATGCAAGATGGACAGAGACGCCAGCAGGAACAGATTCGGCAGCAGCATCAGCAGTTGGAGCGCCAAATTCCCGAAGAGAAGTCGGAGGTCAACGGCAGCCTTCAAGAGAACCACTCGCCCTCCGCGGGTCGCTCGGTGCCGAACGCCGAGGGCGCCTTCACGTTCCCCTGTATGGACCTGTTGCAGCAGGTTTCTTCCAACTCCGCCGCTTTCGCGATGCCGAGTGCTGCTGCTGCTGTCAATCCGACTTCGTCCTCCACTAATCTTGTAAGTGTTGCCCTCGGCCCTTGTTGCTATACTTGGTCTCCTTCATACTCGTTGCTGCCCTTATCGCCGTCCTCATTCCTTTCCCTGAACATACACATGCTAATATCCTTTAGGACTTCATGGACTTGGACGACGACATGGCGTACTACAACAACCAGCCTACCGAACTTTCCATGCAGACGCCCAGCGCTGCCCTTCCCAAACCCGAGTTCACGGTCCAGCCCGAGGTCCTGGTGCGTACCAGGAGCCTCGCTGACCTGAATGTCACGCCGATTCCGAACCCCATGCCGGGACAAGTCCCTCAAGATTCGAAGCTTACAAGCGAGCACTTCGAGCTGACTCAGACGGTTGCCCTCAGGAAGCCTCTGCAACGGGACGAGGTCCAGATGAGAATCGATTTCGAGCGCAACAAGTTCCTAACGGCATGCCAGACGTGCTCGTACTTGCGTCATCGGAGCCACGAGGAAGTGCAGCATATCTGGAGGAAGCGAGAAGCCGCCATCATCATGGACCTTGTTGTGGTCCCCCTCCCCGAGCCGCAGCCCATCTTTGGCCTGTCGTACAACGCAGGTTCTCACCGCAACATCAAGGATGCTTACAGCTACGCAGCCCTCGACTTCTGAGCGGGGCTCTCTCCGAATTGAGCTTGGAATTACTTTTATGCTTTTCTGCAAGCATTATGACGGGATACCCGCCTTACCTGGGCACTGACTCGCACGTTGGTTGATGTTTTTTAGAAGGAATTCGACACGAGAGGATCGGTCTACGTTGGCACAGAAATGAGTAGCAGAATAGAAATGACAAATATTGCATCGAGTTTTTGACCCGTACTCCCCAGCATCATCGTCTCAGTCCCTCATCGTTCTCAGGACAGCCTGCCAATATCCAAGCATCCAAGAACCTAGTATTTCATGGATTGTGAAGGTCACCGGGTAGGTATTAAAGGATTTGATTTATTATGTCCTGAACTAACAATTGCACACAGAAACGTCCTTTGGGTCGTTTTTCTTGAAGTGATCTCCAAAACCCAAGTTCTCGCTGAGCAGACAGGCATTAGCACAGAGGCAATGGAAGAACTAATATTCGAGAATTTCGGCCCGGTTCTAGGGAGCTATCCTCTTCGACTCACAAGTGGCTCCTGGGCGCAAAGGCGGGTACGGCTGGGTTTGCCGTGTCCAACACCATTAAGGACGCAAAACATGCCCTCCAAGTGGCCAGTGATCTCAGCGTTAGAATGCCCGCTCTGGCCATTGCCACCAATAACATGTTAACTGCGAGGGCTTTTGGCAGACAAAAACTCGACGGCGCAGCGCTTTACGGTACCTTAAGGTCTCAAGCCGGTCTACCAGTTTTGTCCGAGAACAGCCGACAAAGGTGAACAGGCATTAGATGAAGAAATTAAAACTACCATGTTGAAGAAACCCAGGGACGCGAAAATACAATAAACAAATACCTCATACCATAGACAGAGATGGGCTTTGGAGTACGCGATATCATTTAAATAGACACCTGTTCATCTGCTCTAACGCGCTTTTAAGTTATAGCAACAGACCTTTGTACATGAGCTGTAACCAAAGGCAATTTGATAGAGGGAAAAGCAATTTCAGTTCATTGTAAAGTCAAGGCTATATCTTAGATCAACGCCCGTGTCGATGGGAGATGAGAAAGCGGGTAATAACTGAAAGGTAAAAAGGGGCGCCATGTAGGGTTAGTCTTCGAAATTATCTTAAATTTTTGAAACCAATGAACCATTCGTGCTTTCCAACTGAAACCGTCATTTGCGAGCTGATGAAATGACACCAATGGACATCTCGTCCCAGCTCGGAGCTCATATGAATGGGATTGGAGCGAGGTAAATTCCGGAACACTTTGAACACGGAAATTAGGAGTACCCGGGAATCATATGAAGTTTATACTCAAGACCGCATCTCCGACTTCTGCTCAATTAGGCTCACGGATACCATGCAAGGTAATGATTTGTTTCACTCAAGTTGATATTCTATCTAAAAGTTCATATTGCAACAGATTTGGAGGCCGTGCAGGATAAGAAAGAACTTCAAGCCTCATGTGGTTCGAGCTGATACTCATACATCTTGTGAAAGGGTGCCGGGTACTCGGCGTTTAGCCCGCCGACCGGCCCCACCTTCCCGCTCGAAGCCCGGCCTCAGGAGCCGATGTAGTTTGCCATCTTGATGCAGCGGTGAGCAACCCTAGCGTTAAAGATTTCATTGGCAAGAAAAAAATGCAGAGCTCTACAACAAAACTTCCTCATTCTTTGCAAGCATGACGGAACCCTCCACACAGCTAATCTTCGAACGCCATGCTTATCGCAGTCAACAAGGTTGCCAAGAGCTTGTTCCAAGAATACCAAGCGGCCGCTAAAAAGCATCTTTTCCTTGTCCTCACGAGTTAGGAGCTCAAAAAATGACGCCTTCCCTTGGTATATCGCATCATCATCCCAGAGGCCAGGGAAAAGTTTCTGATTTCCCAACCCTTTCAACCACGTTCTCCAACCTCGACTGCGTGATTTTGTGAATTGCGCGTATCCAGCTATCCAGCACCGACGCGGCCAAGGACCTAGAGTCTGTACAAGAGATGACGCAATTTTCAGAGCTACGAAGTCCTGAGAAAGCCACGTTAGCCCAAGCTTGAGACTCACAGTAATATCTCTGGGATAAGACAGAGCCTCGGCGGCTTGGCTCCGAGGATATAGCGGCGTCCACGACTGGACGACTGGACTTATTGAAGCAAGACAACCGATACCGTGCCGATGCCAATATGGGTCCCCGGAGTCTGGGCGTGCATTTGTTCGGATATTCGTGACTGATTAGCCAACCAGACAGGCTTCCCACCGATGTAAGATTCATGGGCATTAAGTACCATTTAACAAAGAAGATTCCTCATCAGCTGGCCGAACCATCCAATTCCTTGTGTCGGTAACTTGGTCTTTTCCAGAACTTCAAAATGTCCACAGAAAAACATGCCGAGCTGTCTTCATCGCCTTCCCTGCACCAGGGCAGTAAGAAAATGCCGGCCGATGTATCCGAACTAACTCAAACGGACGAGGAAATTGAACGAGAGAGGAATCGAATTCTTCGCGAGCAGAACGACCTCCGCAATCAAGATGCGCCAATAATTCCCATCATGTCCTTCTTCAAGAAGAGAAGCGATTACGACGAGAACGCCATAGCAACACAGCCGTCGGTCTATGACAACCCTTCAACTGCGAAGTTCTTCCAGCCGCATCCGAGATACGAAAACCTCCATCGATTCGATCCTTCCTTTCGCTGGACCTGGGGCGACGAGCTGCGACTTATCAACAAGCTTGATTGGAAAATCACTCTTTTTGCCTGTCTCGGTAGGGCTTCCTGCTCGAACGATTGTCCCACCTACTTACGTCGATCGACTCAGCCTTCTTCGCGCTTGACCTGCCTCGTGGGAACCTAAGTCAGGCAAACTCCGCATCCTTCCTCGAGAGTCTAGGCATGGACACCAACGATTACAACTTGGGAAATACAGTCTTCCAAGTTTCATTCCTCTTAGCTGAGTTACCGTCGCAGATGATCAGCAAGAAGCTGGGGCCCGACCGCTGGATCCCGTTCATCATGTGTTCTTGGAGCCTAGTCTCCGGATGTCAATTTTGGCTCAGCGGAAGGACCTCATTTCTTGTCTGTCGTGCTTTGATCGGGGTACTACAAGGTGGGTTGTGCATATCAGTTCTAACCGGCGGCTGTCCGCCAGACTTCACACAGGAATGCTGGAAGCCGCTTTGTGATAATATGAAAATTTTCGGGCTAATTGACATCTGTATCTAGGTGGCTTCATTCCCGATATGGTGTTATACCTCACATACTTCTTCAAATCGACAGAACTTCCCTTCCGACTGGCCATGTTCTGGACTGTCCGCCGCATCACCGACATTGTCGCGCCCCTGCTAGCTCTCGGCGTCCTACGTATGGATGGTATCAGCGGATATGAAGGCTGGCGCTGGCTGTTCATGATAGAGGGCATTCTCACGATGTCGATCAGTATTTGGGCCTGGTTCATGATGGCCCCTTCGCCGACGCAGACCAGAGCGCCATGGCGACCAGACGGTTGGTTCAACGAACACGAAGAGAAAGTCTTGGTCAATCGAATTCTACGAGATGATCCGTCCAAATGCGACATGCACAATCGGCAGGCTATCACACCCAAGTTGCTTCTCAAGTCTTTAGCTGACTGGGAGCTGTGGCCCATTTACGTCTTCGGCCTTATTTGGGAGATACCAGCTGGGCCTCCCGACCAATACCTGACCCTTACTCTGAGGAACTTGGGCTTCAACACGAACGACACCAACTTGCTTAGTATTCCGCCCCAATTTCTCGGTGCGGTATTCATGATGATCATGACGTATTTGTCCGAGATCTGGGACTCGAGAGCATTGTTCGGCGCTTTTACACAACTATGGTACTTGCCCAACCTCGTTGCCATGGCGGTGTTACCTGCCGATAGCAGTCCCTGGGTTCAATATGCAGTCGTTACAGCTCTACTGTCTTATCCTTCACGTATGTCGGTAAAACCAAGAACTCTTTGAAGTATTACTAACTGGTTCTCAGCGCACGCGATGCATGTCTCCTGGGCTTCTCGAAACTCCCACTCAGTTCGCACCAGAGCTGTTTCTGCAGCCTTGTATAAGTGAGTCGCAGATTCTTGTTCTTTCGATGCGAGAACAAAGACTGATAGATAAAATAGCATGATGGTCCAACTTGCTCGTGTTATATACTCCAACATTTATCGTGAAGACGACCGGCCCGAGTGTAAGCATCACATCCCCATTTTATGCAAATAAAAAGGTGGCGTCCAACTAACTTCCATCGAGATCGTCGTGGCAACAGAGTGCTTATCGGAATCTGCTGCATGAATATCTGCATCTACATCATGGCGAAGCTTTTCTACATGTGGTGCAATGCGAAAAGGGAAAGAGAATGGCTCGCCATGACAGAAGAAGTAAGCAGGCTAGTCCTTGGGTACTACCACATGCAGGTTTTCTAATAATTCTACAGCAGCGTAACCATTACTTAGAAACCACCAAGGATCAGGGTAGCAACCGGAAGGATGTGCGGTTCAAGCACTAGCGTCAAGGCTCTAAAGTGTGCCAGCGAAGCATTGGACAAGGCTCTCTGAGACTTCGACTTATCTGGAGTTGTTTCGACTACTTCATCGTCTGTGTTGAGCGAAATGGTCTTATCTTGCGTGGTGAGATTTTCGCGTCTGTATGTTGATCTGGATCCACTGGACGTGACCAAGTAGCTTTGGGGTCATCTCATATCCAGCACTGAAAACAAGAGAAATTGCTGAGCAGTGAACGCATGTGACAATAGACGGATCGACGTCTTCCTTCGGATTCCTATTTCATAAGCCTCAAACTGTCGTCATCGGAGACTTTGTGGCTGAGCTACTGCTAGGGTTGCAGACCACGCAAGCGGGAGAAATTCTGGTTTCCGGCACAATGCAGCAACCAGAAATGCGTTGTGCCAGCCCATGTTCGTAACTCATGGTGTAATACTGTAATTGCAGCGTTAGTCCACGATGTGCGTTGGGGTATTTCTTCTGTCAGTTTACCCGTATGAGACTGCAAAGCTCATGGTGTTACGGATGAGAATGACTGTGACAATAGCATCCGAGCCAAGATCATTGTACGAGTCAATACAATAGCAGATGGACAATTAGCACCCGGCCGTCAAACCGATGCTGAGTACTCCCATCGCGAACACCAAGCCGAACCAATGGACTTGGTGGGCCGCGCCAACGCCCCACAGAAGGAGCGCACCGGGGATCAAGACCACCAGCACAGAGAAGAGCCACAGGCGGAACTCAGGCTCCATGATGCCCTGATTCCTGCGAGTTTTCTATAGAACGAACCTATCACCATGGATACCAGAGTAAATCATCCTTCGGGGCCAGCAAGATCAGTTCCTCGTGTCGGCATTTGGTGGAGGAAGGGAGATTACGGTTTACCCAGCAATAACGCCGATTAAACCAGGAATGTAAGACAACCCTACAATGCTAGCTTTGAAGTTGTATGGATGAATGGATAGAATAATAGAAGACGTCCCGTTCGGAACGTTGAAGTAAGCTGCAAAGAGACTTGAGGGTTTACTATCGCAAGTTATGGATCAGAAACTCCAAGATGTTTCGAATACAGAAGTCTTGTCTATCGATTTGCGTGCCGTTGACTTATCGGGCAAAGGGAATACGGACGGCGTTTTCTCGCATGCCCCGTGATATCGCGAAAGAAAACCCAAGCATTCGGTTAAGGGGATGTCAGGGGTTAAAGGGCTCAGCGTGGTGGTTAAGGCAGCGTCAAGCTTCCGGTGTAATCTAAACTGGGGCCGCGCAGATGATTTGGCGAATCATGGATAATTGCGAGACGAACCCAAAGCCAATCACTTCATGCTGGCGAATCATGGATGATGGCGATCGGACGAAGACGTTGGTCACACATTGATTTGAGAAATGGATCTCCAACAATCAAGCGGTGCTGGGGCGGGGAAGCCGGCACCACATGCAGCACTGTCACATCATCTCTCTTGATAAGATTACCAGACCTTTATCGGCCTGCTTCACGTACCTTGATTTGTAATGTGGTTAATTATATATAGCTAACAAATCCATAGCGCCTTTGGCATCTTATCTTCGGCAAATATTACATTCCAAAATGTCCTCACGAGCTCCTTGGGAAGCCAAGGCCGAAAAATGCCGACAGATACTCGAAAAGTCGCTCAAAACCGAGTGGCTGCTGCCTTCAGATAAGCTGCCTCCAAAAGGCCAGCTTAACGTCTCAAACTTCATAGAGTCATGTGGTCAGTTGACGCCGCGAGAGCTGGGAATCACCTCGAGCACCGGTGCGGAGCTTCTGGGCCGCATGGGTGATGGGGAGCTTACGGCTGTCGAGACCGTCACGGCATTCCTCAAGCGAGCTCACATCGCGCATCAGCTCGTGAACTTTGCTACCGAATTCATGGTCGAAGATGCTCTAGTAGCCGCAGAGAGACTTGATCAACACTTCAAGGCGACCGGGAAACTTTTTGGGCCCTTACATGGACTCCCCATTTCAATCAAGGAACATGTTGGGCTGAAAGGTCGTATCTGTCACTCTGGCTACGTCGCTTGGACGGACAATGTTGTCGAGGAAGATGCCCTGGTCGTACGCCTAGGCAAGGCCGCCGGGGCTGTATTCCATGTGCGGACCAATGAACCACAAAGCGTCATGGTAAGCTGTGGGCCTTTGCTGCACAACCGCCATTGCTAACGTGTTATCCGCCCAGCACCTTGACTGCTGCAACCCCATTTATGGCACGACAGTTAATCCTCATAACAGGAACCTGACGAGTGGTGGTTCAAGTGGAGGAGAGGGTGCATCCCTGGGACTTCGTTGCGCTGTGATGGGCATCGGGACAGACATCGGAGGCTCTGTCAGGGTCCCAGCTGCATTCTGCGGTTCCTACGGCATGAGAACCACCGCATTACGCAACCCTTACAACGGAATCTGCATTCCGGGACTGGGGCAAGAGAGTGTTCGCTGCGTTCTGTGCCCATTGGCAAACAGCGTTGCAGATCTTAACCTGTTTCAAAGAGCCATCATTGACCAAGAACCGTGGGAGGAGGAGACATCATTGGTTCCGCTGCCCTGGAAAAGGCCGGCGCCCTGTCAGGCTGGGGATATGACCATCGGTGTAATCTGGGACGACGGGTAAGAAAAGAACGAATGATTGCCAAAATGCTACGCATGAGCTAATCGAAACTTCTCACGACAGTCTTGCGCATCCCCATCCACCAGTCACTCGCGCGTTGAAACACGCCGTTACGAAGCTGAAAGCAGCTGGAATCAAAGTGGTAGACTTTGAGCCGTACAACCATAAAGAGGGGGCTGATGTCATTAAGGCTCTCTACTTCCCAGATGCCGCTGCGACACAGCGAGAGATCTTGGCCAAAGGTGGTGAGCCCGTGGCATTTTTGACCGACTGGGCTTTCAATTATTCAAAGCCCGAGCCTCTGTCCATCCGAGAGAACTGGGACCTCAATGTGCGTCGAGACGCACTCCGTGATGGGTAGGTTTCCCGACTCACAACCCCCTTGCAGAGAGAGCAAAAGACCAGACGTTCTCTCCGGGGAGCAGAGCTGACTGCTGAGTAGTTACCATAAAGTCATGAAGGAGCGCGGCGTGGATTTCATCCTGTGCCCGGCGTACGTCGGAGCCCCTGCCAAACTCGGAGACGCCCGGTACTGGCATTATACTACGATCTGGAATATTCTTGATCAGCCCAGCGTCACTTTCCCAACCGGGATCAAGGTTGATCCCGCCATCGACGTTATCGAAAAGGATTACAAGCCTCGCTCCGAGGAGGATGAGCGAGAATACAAGAAGTGTAAGTCCATCCAGTTGTAAACACTAGCAATTGGGTCAATGAACTAAAGTTTGAACAGACATGCCGGAGGAATACGCTGGTGCTCCGATCGCATTGCAACTTGCTGGAAAACACTTTCGTGATGAAGATACCCTGGCTGCGGCTGAAGTTGTCAGCAAGGTTATTCAACAGTAACATATCCAAGGTTAGAGTCATCAGGTAGTTGTTGGACATCAGATTTTTCATATTTTTGTAATTCTGATTGTTTGAAATTTGGAAAGAGGTGTTACAGAGTCGGATGCAGCATCGCTCTAGGCACTGCGTCGACTCCCTCTGCGGAAAGGAAATTGCCGAAAATTGGAGTCATCACCTACTTTCCCCAGACTCTCAAGGATCCAGGTTATTCTAACAATGCAACCCGCTCCACATGGGACGCACTAGATGATCCATAAAAGAGAACGTGCAGGGGTAGTTGCTTTGTCTCCAATAAGAACGACCGGCTCTCCTTTCACGATCTGTCCCCAGTTGTGACGAATGGTTCAATTCGATTTGTACATACCAATTTGCGCAGTGTACATAGGCTGCAACTATTTCTTCCTTGGTCGCGCACCACGGAATCATGCCGAAAGCAAGACTACACACCAAAACCGGGTGTTCAACATGCAAACCAGCCCCCTGGCAGTATTTCCCCCTCCCCGTCAGGCCAGTCTAACCGACTTGTCAGCCGGCATAGGAAGGTCAAGAGTGGAGAACAGAGACCCTTCTGTGGAAACGCAATGCCGCTGGTTGCGAGTGTCTATGGCCTTCTTCAGATGACCTTCACGACAGGCGATTTCGGGCGAGACGAGCCAGTTCATCCCCACGACGACACTCAACTTCCGCATCACCAGTATCACCGTCGTCGTCATGCTGAGAGCAGTCAATCATGTCGATGGGGAACCTGGAGTTGCCAGAGCTCGAGCACGACTTGACGCATCACTATCTCAACGTCTTATTGTCGGCACTGAAGACTATAGGACTAAGATTGTCGGAATGATGATGAGCTCAAAGAGCGTCAAACTTGCGATCTTGTCTAATTGCGTCTCCGACAAATACATGCTCACAAGAGAGTGTCGATATCACAACATGGCGATGACTTATTACTCGAGGGCCGTCGAGTTAGTCAGCAGAGGTCTCCTCAAGCCAAACTCCTCTCACGAAAGCCCCGATGACGAACCGCTCACCACAGTAGTGTATCTCTATCTTTACAACGTGGGTAGCTGACTTTCCGCACCCCAGGCACGTTCAACCCTTACCATTGGGATCTGGCCAACATAAAAATCCAAAACAGGGAGAAAGTCCGCAAGAAATTCGGGCGGTTCTAAACCAAGCTTTTATAGATACCAGGTACAGTCCCATGCATATTGACAGTAGGGCACACCGGCTTATTGCCTCAAGAACGCTTTTGAAGGCTCGGATAATCTGGCATGGGTGACGTCCGCGCGTTCGACGACGACACCGTCACCACCTGTGATACCGTACCAGACACCCTGAACCTGCCTCACATCACCGTAGGTCTTTGTAAAAAGACGGAAAGGTGTGCATGTACATGCCACCTTCAATTTACTGTTCACGACTAGACCATAATTCTGCCTAAATTGCCAGGGTACGCAGGCCGACAGAATGAGCCGGGGCAAGAGAACCGACAGCTCTGCAGAAGATGTTTGCCGTCGGCCTCGTGTTGCTTTTCTTTACTTGGAAGTTATGGACAGCTTTCATAAGGCCGGATCCCCGCGAACCGCCCGTGGTGGCGCCTCGGGTTCCTTTCGTGGGTCATGTCTGGGGCTTGATGATACATGCACATGACTATCTCAACTACCTGCAGTATGTTCTTCAACTGTCTTTCAAGAATAAAGTCTAGTTCTAACATATCCAAGCCGCTATAATGCCCTCCCGATCTGCACACTACCGAGGTATCCAGGGAGTGAAGGACACGATACAAGCTATTTGGGCGCAGCAAGATCTGCATAAGGACGATGAGGTATTAGTTGACTATGTAGATATGATGAGCACTGTAATTAGCTCAACTAAAAGGGTTCCATGATTTGCGTAAGATTCAGGGTTTCCAGGCCAATGATTAGTTATTACTTCCCACAAAGGAAGACATTTGAGCAGTCTTCATTCTTATGGTATGTTCCATCACATATCAATGTATTGTTCACCGTAGTTACTCTTAGCGTGTGTTTTTGTGGGCTAAGAAGAAGAGTCCCACGGACCTCGCTAAATATTAGTTAGTCCTGAGAAGATTTAAGGTGGTTCCACATTCGGAAAGAACTGCCAGCTGAGGGAACTTCGTAACGCGTTCAAATGACGCTGTCTTTCAATGATCCCTCGCGAGGCAATTTGTAAAATGACTCAACATATGCAGTCGAACCGTGAAGGAGGATTCAAAAGATTCATTGAATTCTGGCTTCTACTTAGCAAGGCCAAGAGGGCGTGTTCCACTCTCGGCTGTTGTTCGAAGAGCCGAACTTTCAGGGTGGCCCAACAATGAGGCGTACAAGCTACGAAATCAACATGTGATGACATATTGTCAACCGGTAAGGGGTTAGTGTGGCTGCTGACGACTGTAAATCTGGGCATATGTCACGGGCAGGTCGATACAATTCGGCCGCAGCATGATGTGAAATTGGTGGTGTCACGAGTCAAGAAGAAATGCGTGGGTGGGTTCGGGATTTTCCTGATTTTCTAACTGGGACATTACAAACTATCGAGATTTGACTCCCTTTCAGAAAGATAGTCAGACACAAGAAACGCCAAGTTTGGCACTCGAGGTGGTTGAGAAGGACAACCTTTCAGCTCGTACGATATTTCACTTACGCGCATTCGTGTCTGCCTACGGACATTGGGGGCCCTGAGCCACCCCCAAGGCAAGGACGGGGCTGGAGATTGGGGGGGGATGGCTCACGGAAACCATCACCTGAGAAGTAATCGAGTATCCCACCATTACCTTGGGGTCTGCAGTATGTGCGCAGCGTTGCATCCGCATCGCCATTTCAGGCCCAGCCCCACCCACCAGTCAGACTCCAATGTGACATTGCATCCTGGTTATTCAGACTGAAGTCGCTTCGTCTTACTATGACTTTCATGCCCAAAAACAGACTTTACATGCGAGCAGAGGCGGAAGGGAAAAAAAAGGAAAAAAGTAGAAGAATAAGAAGGCAGTGTCTGTTTGCTATGATTATGCAAAGGTATAAAGGAAGAACGCTGTCCGCTTTGATATGCCTGTTCTTGATTTGAACAAACAATCAACTCACCGAAATCAGCCTTCTTCGCAAAGATGGCCATTTCAAATCTGCAATACGATCCCGAGTTTGCGGCTTTCATTGCCGGCTTTGACATTCCAGCGCCTCCCACACCTTTCAGGGACGTGTTTGAGGTTCGGAATTACACCAACAACTTGATGGATCAACTTTACTCTTTCCCAATCCCCGATCACATTTTGCAGACCGAAATTCCCTTTGAGACGTACGATGGCACCTCCCTCAATCTTCTTCATTTTACCCACGCCAACAAGACTCAAAACTCCACCGACCAGCCCGCTGTGCTGTATGTCCATGGCGGCGGCATGGTCGGCGGAAGCGTCGAGAAAACCGCCCCTGATGTTGCTGGGTATGTCGATCTCTACGGGCTCGACTTCTTTTCGGTGGAATATCGCCTTGCACCAGAACAAACGGGCCCTAACCTCACCGAGGACGTTTATGCCGGCCTCAAGTATCTGTCTGAACATGCTACGAAATACAATATCGACAATAAGCGCATCGCAATTATGGGAAGTTCCGCTGGCGGCGGACTCGCAGCCGCTGCAGCCTTTTTGGCTCGAGACCGTGCTTTGGAGCCACCCATCGCCAAGCAGATTCTGGTCTACCCGATGCTCGATGACAGAACTCGACTCCCAAGTAACTCGTCTTATGCAAAGTTTCTACTGTGGACGGAGAGCGCCAACGAGCTTAGCTGGGCCGCAGTCCTCGGAGACGATGTCGCCGGCGACCCGAAGGCAAATGTCTCGATCTATGCCGCGCCGGGAAGGGCCAAGAATTTGACGGGTCTTCCCCCTGCGTACATTGACGTGGGACAGTTGGACCTGTTTCTTTCTGAAGATATTGCGTACGCTGATAAGCTGGCTGCGGACGAGGTCGAAGTCGAACTCCATATTTGGCCCGGGTTGCCGCATGCTTTCGAGGTAGCTTCGAATATCACATTGGTACAGCAGGCATTCGAGGCCCGTAAGAGAGCTCTAGGGACGATTTGAAATTATTTGTTGGTTAGGAAATGATCGTTTCCGCGTCCATGTGAAGGCAGCTTTCATTCTTAGTAAGAAAGGCATACGAGCTACGAGTTTGACACTTCGTCAATGTAGTACGAATATGATCATCAATTCAGTGAAGTTCTAGTAAGGGAAAAGAACATGCGGAGTTCGTCATTTGCTCCGTGAACGTTCCACACTTAACCAGGCACATGAGAGTCAGCAGTACGTATGAGCTTTATTTTGCCGCATAATGCAGGCAATCTCGCAGTAATTGGTCATTGCAGGCGGAGAGCGAGGCAAAATGCGGGTGCGGAGTTTATTCAATAGCGCTGATGGGATCTGACCTGCGGAGGTGTGAGCAGACCGGATCAGCGGTCCGCGGGTGATTCAGCGTCGTGTATCGTAGCTCTGGCGTCAATCATGGCTGCTGTCAGACTTACGTACGTCATGCGTCGGACTTTCAGACTAAGCACGACGGTCGTTCCGAAAATGCAAGAAACATATGGAATGCACTCGAAAAGTCGTCTTGTTTCGATTCCCTGATAGCAAGATGAGCTGGGAGTATAATTAAGCTGGTATACACCAGGTCATCATCAGGCGGTTAAAGGCGACACACCACCAATTTCAAGATTCTTTACGGCAACCAAGCACATCGTTCACTACTACAAATTTCCGTCCATCAACAACCGGCTTCAAGAAACTATACTTGGCCCCTAAAGGCCTTCAGCATCACGATGGGCTATACTATGATGGTTCTTGCCGGTTGCAAGGAAGGAATCTCGCATGCCGAATTCAAGCAACGTTACGAGCAACATATGCATTTGGTAGAGGACATTTGCGGAGACGCGATGCCTCTCAAACACACCAGATGGTATCCCCAGCACGGGAATGACGACAAGCCAGTTCTGGCGGCGGGCAATGCCAAGGAAATGTACTACGATGTTATCGTGACCATGGACTTCGAAGACAAGGCCGCATCCGACAGATTTGTTGCTGCCCTATCGACGCCCGAAGCTGCAGCCAGAATCGCTGATGATGAAGCGGGATTTTGGGACCGGGAACGAATGCATGTCATGGCTGGTGGCGACGTCAGATTTTGGGACAGAAAGTGAGGCTTCTCTTGGATGGCATTATTCGGTGCAAAGTCCCAACCCTTAGGGGGACGTCCTATCGGAGTCTCACTCAACTTCCTGTCTCCTATATCGAATGAACTTCAGGACGAATCGCTGGAAATTTGTCACTTTGACCCCCAATATTTGTGGAATTCGATGACAACTTTGAGAGATACCATTCATGTGATGGAAGAGATTGATGAGTCACTGCAGGTTTAAATATACTTCGAAATGCTAGGCTATGATGTTGAACATGAATGCATGTATTGTGCGTCCCTCCAGTCAATTAACCGTATGCTTGAGATTGCTCTAACACAGCCGCTACGAATGAAATCTCAGTTGGAAGCAGCAGCAGATTCTCTGTTCCCGACGATTCCATTAGCTCGCGAGAGGTGGGAGAAGGCGTAGTTGGCATTGACCTTGGGCTGGCCTGCCGAGGACTCGTCATCAGGGATGAAGTCTTGCACCAAGTTCTCGTTTGGCCCATAGCCCCCTCCCCCTGGCGTTTTGATAATGATGCGGTCACCAGCATTCATCACCACCGTAGCCTTTCCACCCAAACTGATAGTCCTTACTGTGCCATCTATCACGTCTTTGCGGACCCACAGATTCACTCCTCGTTGTCCTTCTTCTCCACCAGCCATGCCGTACGGTGGGATGACTCGCCTCTCAGAGAGGATGCTCACTTGCATAGGTCTGCGGAACTCGATATCACGGACGCAGCCGTCCCCACCTCGCCTTCTCCCACGCCCTCCGCTATCGTGTCTTATGGAGAGCTCGCGTAATAGAACTAGATAACGCTTTTCCAGAACCTCTGGGTCATTAATCCAAGTATTTATAACGTTAGTGTGAACTCCCGACCGACCGTCCCAGTGTGGCCCCGCACCAGCACCACCGGCAATAGTCTCATAGTACCCAAATCATTTGGTCACCGTCCCATCTTTCTCAGTACCTCCATATCCAAACGTATGGTCCCCTGGAAAATGCTGCAAGAAATTCTTCAGTTGTTTCTACGCCGCCACCAGCGCAGTCATGCAACACTCTAGAGAACCACGTACGTTTTCTTGTATCCGTAACGCAACCGAGAACAGTAACTGTTGTCACATCGCGACTGACCCGACTTGGCGGATGTGCCAACCCTAGTTCGCCTTGCGAGAATTCAGACCCACGCCATCACATCCTTGGCATGGGTTTGGTCGCTTCAAACCAGCGTCTGCCAACAAAACCGTCAAGTAGAGTGTGAAGACGTTACCAAAGTTCAGATTCGCTACATGTCCATGCCGCCATACTAGCAGGCCGCTCAGGTCATGGGTACTTTGCAAGATATCATCAGCGATTTAACCACTTTGATGCGGTAATAGCGGCGGCGTGAACCATCAAAAGTCGTCGTGCCCATGTCTTTACCCCTCCGAGAATCCTTCCACTAAAGGGCTTACAAAGGAAAAGAAGTATAACCTACATCGACTTTCCATTCCAGTACGGCTTAACACTCAAAATACCCGAATCACCTTATCACCCCTACCCTGGTCGTCATCTCCCCATCGGTCCTGCCACAGATTTGCTGTCAGGTAGCGCCATCCCATGGGCGCGCCGCCCATCCCCCACTGGCTCTTTAGCTCCGCTACTGTGACGGGGCGTATCAACTCGTAGAGTTCAAGCATAGGGTATCCGTATTTTGACTCTTTGCGGCCAGCGTTGAAGTCGTCATTGCCGATGCCGAATGGCTCGGTCGGCACGGTGCCAGGAGTGCGACGCACGGAGGCTGGGATGACGGCGATGTGTCTGGGATCATCTCAGTATCCGAGAGGCTAGGGAAGAGAAAGAGACGTACGTAATAGACGAGCGGCCCTCGCCGCCCTCGCGCGTCTCGTACAGCCACAGCCGCGTAACCTCGTCACGAAGTCGGTACTTGCGATACTCATGGTTCTTCTGCCGGGTGACGATGTTGGCGAGGTGGACGGGCTTGATAGCGAGGAGCACGTCGGTTGTCACCCGGTCGTTAGAGGTTACCAACTTGGATTTGGATTTGGACTTGGACTTGGACTTGGTTGCCAACGGCGACGGATTTTTGGATATCCGGTGTGTATTGCGGCTTGTGGATGTGGAGGGTTTCATGCTGGCTTGTTGAAAGAAGTAGCCGGTCAGAGTGGACTGTGTCAACGTAGTAGGTGAGGGTGACATTTCATTCAGGAAAAAATGACTGGGGGTTCAGGTGTTGTTGTCGAGCCGTTGGTTGCAGAGTGGATAGGGTGCTGTGGAGGTAAGGTACCTATGTAAGGTATCCGAGAAAGGCAAAAACGAGGCACGCGTCGTAATCTCACAGACGCGTCGTGCTTACGTGATGAGGCTTATCTTATCGATAATCGAAACCGCCGCCCGCATCACGGCCAAGTACGCAGTAAGTGCATTTGGCCTCTGAATACGTCACATGATCCTTGAATTTCTAATTGGGCTAAAATATTTCGGCTATGCACTCCGCTCTTGGCAAAAATGGGGTCCAGCCGCGCCCGATGGGATATTGCTTGCGCGACATTGTGACACCTCCCAGCCGAAGCTCGCTACGTAAGCCGCACACTGGTATACGATTGATGGGCGGGTAGATAAGGAATGGATGAAACCATCATGTGTTCGACTGACATTTATACTGACTCCATTAACGTGATCAACTGACTGCTGAACCGAGTGTGAGGGAGGCTTAAAAACTGGCGTAGCCTGTGCGGGAGAGGCCTTATATCCGTCCATGACAGTGGTCGCCTGAACCAAAGGCGCAAACATCACCAACCCATCGTTGTTTCGTTGTTGTGCTGTCTCAATAAGACAGTTTCCTGTAACATAGTTTAGATTAGTATAGACCGTGTCGGCATTGGCCCGGCACGTCCCTTGTTGTTCGGGACGTCAAATACAACATCATCATCATCATGCTGTCTCAACTTCTCCATCTCCCTCCTTCTATCACAACACGCTGCAGATAATCGACCGAATACGACCTAAACAGCTTCCTCGGATCTGCCACCCAGCCCTCCACCTCGTCCCAGATCCGCCTCAATCCCGTGACGCCGCCGTCGCTGCCAAAGCGGCGCTTCAACTGGGCAAAGCTGCAAAGCCCATCTGTGCCGAGCAGCTCCATAGCCTGGTATCCGCGCTCGCGAACGTACAATGCCTTTGACAGCTTCGCGCCGCTCCAGTCCGTGATAAGCGGGGCATACAGGATATGGGGTGTCCGTCCTGCCGCCAGGCCCGTGACAGCCGACCAGGTCGCCAGAGGGCGGTAAAGAAACACCTCCTGGTACATGCCGGCGTAATCAGCGCCGGTTACGCGTATGTGATGGGCGGTGGTATCGAGCAGATGGCTCATGCTGCGGATGAGGTTGCGAACTGGAGCGTTAGCTTCCAGACGCACCACGTCGGCAGGCTCGGAGATGCGGATAGTGTGCGGGCCGTGGACGGGGCAGCGGAACGTGATTGTGGCGTCCTGAGCGGCGGCAGGGACGGCGGACTTGTAAACATTTTGCCGGCCATGCTTCTCGACCAGGCAGCAGCCCGGTGCAGGGCAAGCAGCCCGGATAGCCAGCGTGCCATACTTGGGAGAAAGCTGCTGTCCCAGAAGCTTGTGGTGGCGGATGACGTAGCCGAGGATGGATGGAATGGTCGGGTGTGAGAACAGGTTAGCCTGAAAGGTGACAGTAAAGGGGATGTTGGACCAGGTAGACAGCAGATGCAGCACCTCTTTATAGTCGGCCATGTTCGTTTCGAGAGCTAGGGGAACATCCCTATACGACCGCTGGTACTGGACGTCGCCCAGCTCGACACCTTGGTCCTTGACCGGCGCGGTATCGATGAAGGTGATCTCGACAGAGACGGCCGCCGCCGCCTTAGTTCGATCTCTTATCCCTCGGGCGATAGCGAAAGCATAACAGAAGACGGCGATTGTGCCAGCGTGAGGGGAGTTGTTCGGCTGCAACCCGGCATGGATAACTATGGGACGAGTCGGAAGCCCAGCACGAGCCGACGCCCCTGTGCTGGATTCTCCCTCTTTGGACGTACTGCTCTCACCGTCGTCGTTGCCCTTGATATCCTCAAGACTTTTGCCGCTCGAGAGACATTCGTCGTGGACGAGTGCAGACAGGACGGGCCCCAAGATATCGTCCTGGAACGCATAAGAGCCAGCACCGAGCGGGTCGTGCACCTGCCCATTGTGGAACGCTGCGAAAATGGGACTGCGGGGAGTCAAGGTGGGAGTAAGGTCCTGAATGGCTGATAGAATTTTTCTGCAGCTGATGCTTCTCGCAGCAGCCGTGACTGATGGTTCGGACGCCCCCTCGGCGTCCGTTACTAGCGGTTCGAGCAGGTTGACCAGGTTTCGGGCGGCGGCGGCGGCGGCAACGCCTTCGCTCCACTGCGGGTTTCGTTCGCTCATTGGTGGCGAGCCAGATGAGCTTCTTATATGCAGCTACTGAAGTAGTTTTGTAGAGTTAGGCATTGCAGAATAGTGTTTCCATTGTGTAGGAAGTTGTCTATAAGTAAAGCGCTGTGGGTTGGGGACCCAGCTGATCACTTCCATTGTGTAAGGTAACCACTTGGTAAGGTAACCTTGTGTCCGAAAAGACCGGGTCTTTTCCACGCCGAACGACGAGTGAAAACTCAGCTTCCCACCAATGAGCGACTGACGGTTATGGAAGTCACACCAGTCCGGGTGAAACCAGCATCCTCATGTCTTGGCGTGAGGCTGCCCCATTTACCACAGTGGGATGTCGCTTCTGACTGCCCTTCTAGTTGCGAACGCAGAAGTGCAGGGACCCTTTATTACTACCTTAGTTACCCAGTAGACGAGACGACAGCTTAGGTAAGCCCTCCTACCTCTAGGTAAGCCCTCATCGCACACGTTCTGCGCAGACCCCAGGGCTCTAGGATTTCCGGTCGCTCAGCAAGTTTCTCAGCTCCTGGGACCCCCACCAGGAATGGCCTTATCTTACCTTCCCTGCTTCCGAGCCATGTCCACGTTTGTATGCGATGCCTTCGACTCGCAGAACTCTGTTCTTGTGTGTGCTTGTTCTCAGGACACTGTGTCAAACAGAAGTTCAGACGCAACACCTGGGCATAGCGCGGTTTTATATCTCTTCACCTCGCGAGGCGTCCACGATGGTTCGCATATCGACATCGGGCTGCGAGGCACTACGGTAGGCAGACAGCCCTCGTGTGCAGCTCACCGCCGCAGCTGCAGTCATCAACCCGCGTCGGGTCCCAGTAGCAGGTCAGTACTAGTTAATTTACGTATTCACTGACTAACACGAGCTTAGCCCAGCTTATAATAATTATGATTACATATTAGGGGGTGAACGAGATTGATTCTAGAAGGGCAATCTCTCCATCCTAGCTGGTAGAGTGCTGCAGATACATTCCACTGTCCATCCCTCGCCAAGCAACTGCAATAACGAAACCCCCAATAGCTCTTAGGCCTAGCAAGGTTTGCGTTTGCTTAGGCTTGTTACATACGTTGACGCAATCTTCGCACCGCGAGCCATGGACGTTGACCCAGCCGGGGCAGTCCACGCCATGCTTGTACTGCGGTTGCAGGCCAAAGTATAATTCCTTTGTCAGGTATCTGTGGCTTGAGCTCACAGGGTAGATACAAATGCTCGTAGGCGAATGTCCAGGTATTTAAAGTCGCGGTCCTAAGCGGTTTGTGGGCTACTGTCTCCACAATACCGTGGCCGGGGGTTAAACTTGCCAACCTTATAATAGCATAGTACCTATTAACGCAGGGGTAGCGATCCATGATTTGCTTTTCTGATGCTGCGGTGACTCACGTGTAATGTGGCTGGTTTGTAGGGGACGAAACGTCAATGGCCGTGGAAGTCGAGACTCCATCCCTCAGGACTTGCTCTTTTATCATTCTGCTTACGCTGTGTGCCCTCGTCTTGAGGTGGAAGTGAGGTTTTGTCAACGGGATATTGCTCACCCACGAATGAGAAAGTACCCATGACATGTCGCCGCCTCAAAGAGACCTTAACGGTCGATGACCACATTCCGCAGCTAGCCGTCGTCCGATCCCCAACAGGCTGCTTGCGCTGAGCGAAGATTGATGTGACGGCATGTCCGCGATTGGCTCACTTCACTGGCGTGAGAACCCCACGGGGGTTGGCGAATGCGAAGGTTGCGGAAGCTGCGCTGGCCGTTACAACTTAAGGTACTGCGCAAGACATGAAGTCGAAAGATGATCTAATGATTGGCTGGGCACATGGATCCACCTGCATGCTAGAAGCGGGCCGCGCTGGGGACGCTAAAAGGTCAGATGAGTTATCGTGATGTGTTGGAGGGGTTGCAAGCGGGGCTCATCTATCCCATTGCCCACTCCTTGGTAGGTGCACTCGGTGCCCCTATCCACTTCATCCAAACAGGTCTGGGATGCCAAACATAAGCCATATCTATTGCCCTGCAGAAATATACCTCTGATGTCGACTCCCAAGGTTCTCAGAACCTATATGCTGTGAGGACATTGAGGTCGACGATACCTTTTGCGAATGCAGAAGCGTGGAAGGCAGCAGTAGCTTTCAGGTATTATATAAAGTGTGTTGTGCATAGTAGAGCACATGATATGGGTTAAATTTATGTGAGAAAGTGCAATTACCCCTATTCAGCTAATCGCTCATGTACAAGATCCGTGCGTCGGTGTTGGGTCAGCCACGGAAGCCGCTGGTCTTTCCCCGTTGCGCCCGCAAAACGTCCTTGTCTACCCTCAGGATACCTATTCGGACGGTCTGGCCATCTGATCTGGTGACGAGCCCTCCTTGGACGGATTTCAACGTTTCCTGCAGTTTGGATTAGGGGGCCCCACGGGCAGGTCGGCAACAGGAGCTTACCGATTCCAGCAGGGTGTCCTGGGATTAGGGGAGTGATAACAGGGCTAGTTTCCAATGTTAGGATTTGCCACGATAGGTGGAAGCAGCTGGAGGGGGCAAATGAAGGCATACGGAACGAATGAAGATCTCAAACATCGATGTGTGTATGTGTTCAGGGAAGAGTCTGTCTGGATGGGGGCCCGCGGACCGAAGGGATGTACATGTGATACCCGCTCCGGAACGGGTGGGACCGCACGAGTGGGGCCCATCCCGCACAACAGGATTCATGTGATACCTTACCCTGTCATATTGTGGATGGGATGGAGATGCGTATGGCTTATGAGTGCTATGGACTCTGGGTGATTTGTTATCCAGAGTTCGAGGCAACCCAACGTGTCATATACGCATCGCGAACATCGTGAAAGCCTTCCTTGCCCAGTCTCAACTGTACCCGCTCCCTCCATTCCCGACACTCGGTGAGGTCGTCTGCTGTGAATTCAAAGTCCATAGCAAAGCAGACACGGAACTTGGTTCTGATCCAATCGCGTGGCACGTAACCAGCCATCTCCCAATCTATAATGCCAATCATGTTTTCATCCGTCTGCGTCAAGTCGACGATGATGTTTTGCGGGCCCATGTCGTTGTGCTGAAATAGTAGGTCAGAGCAGTCCATGCGAAGTCCTCTGCAGTGTGCCAACTGCGCCTGAGGACTTAAGTCGCTCACGGTCTGCCGAGGAGGGGCCATCCAAGTCTCGCCGATATGGGCCCCGTCGATGCCGCAAATGGCATTCCCCCGTCCACCGTACAGAGCCAGCTCTTTGCAAATCTCGACAAGTCGGTCAACACAGTATTGCTTAACAGGCTCCGTCATACCTGGCCATGCAGTCTCCAAAGTCTCGCCGGGCAGACGGCTGGTGATGAGATAGTAACGGCCACCAAATTCGGCATGGTACAAGGGTCGCGGTATAGGAAAGCTGATGGGCTTGGTTGGATCGTGGAGGTAGTCGAGTGTGACGTGTTCTCGGGTTCTTTCTTGGTGTCGTAATGCTTGTACCTTGCAAAAAGCTTCGCCAATACACCAGGCAGCATTCGTGTCGCCAGCGTCGTAGACTTTGTGGATCGGACAATCTGGGGAAAGAGGCTCTGTCGATATTTGCTCTCCGGGGGGTGCAGTATATTCCGAGATGGCAAAAAAGGCACTGGCACCATCGCTCCACGTTGCGTAGAAAGAGGCGCCGGGAGGAGTCGCGTCAACCCGAGACAGCAGAATCCGGCCGCCGATGATCCACGAATTGTGGCCCAGCTTGCGGATGGAATCTCTGACGGGGAGTCCATTGCTTTCGTCCATCATTTCGTCCCGCCACCAGACCTGGGTTTATTGATTCTTTTGTGTGTAAATGAAGCAGGCTGGGTGTCCGTCTCCTCGGGGAAAACGCCGTGGGAGAGTCGACATGTAACAACAAGGATCCCATGCACAATTAGGGGTCAGAAAAAAAGGTCAAATAAGCATGTTGATTATAGTTATATAAGCGAAGCTATTCTTATATCTAATTATAATATACCTAACCCTTCTTTCATATATTATTAAGTCTCTTAATTACTACTTATATCTCTAATTTATATATAGTCTTATATAGCTTCTTAAGGTTAAAGTACTATATAATAAAGCTATATATAAACTATACTTACTATAGTTAATATATATTAATAAAGTGTAAAACCTATTTATATAGTATACTATAAGCCTTACTATAAATAAATAAATAAATATATATATATATATATAAAATATAAATATATTAAAACTATGTAACAGAGAAGCAGCTTTATAAGAGATTAAGTACTATTAGTACTGTATTAAAGTAGTACTTTATGTAGTAGTAATATTATAGCTTGATATAGTATTTACTATAAGCTGCTTTATTAAATTTAATAATAACTTAAGCTTTATATAGTATTATATTATTAATTAAGTTCTCTAACATCTTTATTCAATATAATATCTCTATTTTAAGTATAATATTAAGCTTAGTAGTATAGATAATATACTTAAAGTTGCTTTAGATATAAGCTTTATAAATAATATAATTAACTAAAAGAGCTCTAAAGTATTTATAATAAAGGTCTAGAGAGAAATAATTACTTAAAAGATAAATAGGCTAATAATAGTTATAATATTAATAACTAAAGCAGAGCTATTAATATTATTCTAAAGAGTGTATAAAGCTCTCTTTATAAGTTATTTTATAACGATATTATAAAGCTAACTCTTAAGTAATACTAGTCTTAAAGCTGCTTTTACTATACTTAAAATAGCTTTAATAATAATATATATTTAATATAATAATTAATAAACTATTTACTTAGTTAATATAAAGCTTATTTAACTAATATAAAGCTATATTATATTAATATTTATAACTATTAGCTATAATACGAGATTATGAAAAGGTATATATATTAATTATATATATTACTTCTATAGAGATTATAATAACTATACCTATTATAGTTTTTATACTATAATAACTTAAAGCGTTTTATAGTTATTTATAAATAAGTAATTAATATATATACTTTAAAATAAGATATATATAGAACCTAAAGAAAGAGAATAATTTAAAGTATATAAAAATGATAGAAGTCTATATATAAAAAGAAATAAGCTTTAATAGACTTTAGGAATAGCTTTATAAAGAGTAGTAATCTATAAAAAAGTATATTAAATTAGAGGGTCTAGAGTATATAGTTATAGTTAGGCTAATAGTTTACTTAGCTCTATATATATCTAAGTATATATAGGAAGAAGGGCTAGAACGTGCTTAAATAGGAGTTAATATAGAGAAGTTATATATATATATATATATATATATATATATATATATATATATATCTATATAATAAATATATATATAATCACGCCTAATTTAACAGCTTGAGATCGCTGAAGTAGTGTGAGCCAGTTGTTGTAAGAGTATAGCTATAGGACTTAACCAGGAAGGGCTAGAATACTGAACGTAGGTATCCGTTACTGTATTAAACTATTGCTTAACGTTCTAAGTCTGTTGTGCTCGAAGCCGCCCGCTAGCCTACCTTTTGCCGATTGTTATGGAAGTTAAGCGAGACCCTCTCAAACCAAGCGGCTCCAGCAGAGCACAGAACGGAGTACAGGAGGGAAATGCAGCGCAACTCCCTCCCGGTCTCATTGAAGTCGTGATTCATGGACTTGCGCATTCCGTCTTCAAAATTGTTGACCAGGCTGATCTCGCTGTAACGGGGTATGCTGAAATTACCGCCGTTTACTACGAGACCAATAAAGGCAAGGTGAAAGAGAGCTCGATATCGAATTGTTCTCTGGTTGCCCCTCGGCTTCGTGCAAGACTTGCTTCATAATACAAAGTTGTTCACAGTTGGTTTGTTCATTTTGTTTGATGATATATACTATGAGAAACCAATATGCAACAAAACTCCAACAAAATTGCAAATGAGATTTCAAAGCTCGAGGTAGAAAGGTGTCCGCTCAACTTGCAAAGAAAGTCCCCCAAAGTAGGCGACATGCCTGTAACTCCTAAAGATCCCAACGCCTTTGATTTCTGAAATCAGCCATCTTTCTTCTCTGCCAGCCGACGATGGCAGCAGCATACCACTGCATTGCGATGTGTGGGAACAAAAGTCAACCCCGAGGTGGGAAGACACCATGACGGTGGCTCGCAGACGTTTCGGCCCTACTCCAACATCCTTCGCCTTTGCCGTCAACGCCCGCATTCTCCCACTTGCTTAGGAATCCCAAATAGCACCATAAGCGGGAATGCCTCTGGTCTCGAGGCCGTAGACCACCTTCTTGGTGATCTTCTCGTTGGCGATAATCACCACAGCCTCAGCCTCGAAGCTCTTTGCCAAGTTGTAACCCATCTTGACCAAGTCAGGGCGACCAAGAATCTTGGTGTCGTGGATGACGGCGTTGGGGATCTTGGCCTTGATGTTGTCGAGCATCTCTTTTCCGAAGGTCTGCTCGGGCTTTGGTGTAGACCAAATGAGCTGGGTCGCGCAGCTCGGCTGTTGGATGTGACCGAGAAGAGGACCAATGCCCGAGCCAGTTGCGATGACAACGATGCGGTTGAAGCAAGTAGCGATGCGCATGACACCGCAGGTGGGGACACCGCGCACCCAGATATGCGTAGGAGGCTTTTGGATGCAGTTCTTGGTCCAGTCGCCCGCGTTGGACACCACAAGAGAGAATCCTCTAGGTCGAGATCCCACCCGCTCGGGTGCGGGGATGGTGGCGAAGGAATGCCATTCGAGGAGGGGGCGGGTCGAAAGCCTGGCAAAGCTGCCGTTGACGGGAACGGTGTAGTCAAAGTGTAGTCGGACGGCATGGTTGGAAAGAACTTCGGCGTCGACGGGAACCTTGCGCAGGAAGAACCAAGAGGTAGCGATGCTCAGCGTTGCGACGGCAAGCATCCAGAATCCGGGCGTGCGGATGCAGGCTTCGCCAAGAGACATGGACGACATCTTTCCGTCGTTGGCAGCAAGCACAATCTGCGCCCAGAAGAGACCAAGCATGGTCCATCCGGCAAAGCGGTGGGTCTTCTCAAACATGTCATGGTGCTTCTTCCTAAAGCCGGGCCATGCAAAGCCAATCGTGATGGTGAACAGACCGGTGAGCAGCCATGAGATGACTTTGGAGGCGATGGACTGTTGGCCCCAGTTCGGGCACTCAGTCAGCTGACAGACCTCGTCGCTGATGTTGGATGCGAGGAGCCAGGCACCGGCCGAAACAGCTGCTCCAGAGTGGACGCCTCCGAGGTGGAAAATCTTGGCGCATCTCTTTCGGATACCGAGTGGCCAGGACTTGGGGACGTTGCAGGTGATGGTGTAGAGGGCGTTGATGACGAAGTCCTGGCGTGCCAAGACTGCCACCAGTAAGTTGATCGCAGTCAGAGTGCCGAGCCAGTCTCTGCTGAAGCCAGCGTAGATGAGGGCAATGGCCGCGGCAATGTTGAAAAGACCAACGATGGTGAACAGGCGACGATAGACGATGGCGATGCGGTGGTAGAAGCCGCGGTAAGGGCGTCCAAGAGTCTTCTCGGGAATCTCGCGGTCCAGGTCGAGCTTCTCATCGACCTCGGTGAAGCTGGAGGCGGACGACTGAGACTTCTCGTCGACAGAGGCGGTCTGGCTATCCGTGGACATCGACTCCCTGGAGCCGGTCTCTCTGAGGGTGACGGTGGCCTCTTTCTTTTCGGCCTCTTGGTCGGCGACCATGTCCTTCAAAGCCCGCTTGTCTACCTTCCCGTTGGAGGTCAGGGGCAGAGAGTCGAGGAAGTGGAACTTGGTGGGCACGGCATAATAGGGTTGACGAGCTCTAACATGAACTTGGATGGCATCAAGATCACAGTCCTTCGGGGCAACAAACCCGTGGATCTCGTTGCCGATCAGGAGCGCGGTCGCCCTCGACACAGTCGGGCACGAGTTGATAGAGGATGCCACTCCGTCTAACTCGACCCGGAAACCCTGCGCGCGTCTTATTAATCCGACGTGTTCTGAAATCGGAGATGCATCACGCCATACCTTGATTTTGATCTGATCGTCGACTCGGCCCAAGATGTCAATCGAGCCATCCGCCCTCCACCGCCCGAGGTCGCCGGTATTGTACATCATGGATCTTTTCCTCGAATTCAGCATTCTCCTTTTCATGATTACTTCTGAGACTTACCCGTCGTTCGCAAAAGGGTCGAGTTTGTATCTCTCGGCCGTTATCGCGGGTAGAGATACATATCCTCGAGAGATGCCGTGGCCGCCAGCCCACATGACACCGACTTCGCCAATGCCAAGGGACTTGCCCTCATCGTCGAGGATATAGACGGTGTTGTTGGGAGTTGGTTTGCCGATCGTCAATGTCTGGCCCGGCTGATGCAAGTGCATGGTGTTCACGATCGTCGTCTCAGTTGGTCCGCAGCAGTTGTAGTACTTCGCATAGGTGCCCCACAGATCGGCCAGTCTAAACGGTAAATCAGTTCAGCTCATGTTTGTTGTGAAGATAGAATCCTAGTGCTTACCTCTGACAGCTGATCTCACCTGCGGTTGCAGCAACCTTGATATTGGAGTACTCTCTGGGATCGTACTTTGCCAAGATGCTAGGTGTGCAGATCAGGACTTGGATCTAAGAAACTCGACTTAGTTGACATGGCCAATATCGAACCATTGCATGTGACATACCTCTCGAATGGCAGGCTCCCATTTTGAACCTCTCAAAACCAGCGTGCCACCGTTGCAAAGGCAACCCAACATCTCCCATGCCGCTTGCGATCAGTCAGCATTATTTCGTCGGTGAGACACAATCGTGCTCTCCCTTACCCATATCGAAGCTGATGTTCAGAACTTGACCCACTCTAGTTCCGGTCGAGATCCCCAGGTTTCCAGGTGAGAGACATACCAGATTAGTTACATTCTGGTGAGTGACATCCACTCCTTTCGGTGTACCCGTCGTTCCTGGAGAGCCAATTGGTCAGTCGCGGACCATCATGTCTAATTGGTAGTTGGGTATATTGCGTACCTGACGTGTAGATCACATAGCAGCCGTGGTGTGTCTCAGCCAGGTCCTGATAGGGCAGGATTTGCGCGTGCTCGGGGTCTTTCTCCCGGTCCTCGTCAATCACCAAAATATCGCAAGTGACTCCAAGTGTGTCGAATCGACGTTTTGTCGATTTGAGGCAAAGCACGTGTCTTCCTCCGGCCTGCTCCAAAACGAATCGCAGAGTAGAGTCCGGGACCACACCGCCGTCAAGCGGCACATACTGAGCTCCACAGGACAGAATCGCAACGATACCAACCAACATGTCGATTCCTCGCTTTACGACAAGCGGAACCCGGTCTCCAGGCTTGACGCCGAGAGTGGCCAGTTTCCTGGACAGCTGGTTGGCTCGATGAGCCAGTTGGCCGTACGTGATCTCTCGCACCTCTGCTGCCGAGAGGTCACGGGCTGCAGTGGCATCAGGCTGAGTCTCTGCATGATGATAGAAGGCGGCGGTGACGGTAGGATATTTTGGGGTGATTCGTTGTCCCTGGGTGAAGGAGAGGGGAAGCGACCCAACCGGGGTTGATGCCGAACATTTGGACACTTGGTCCTGCATGGCTGCTGGCCGCGTGGAAACTAAAAAAGCAACGAAGGAGTACTGGCAGGGATGAATTCCAAATGAATTCCAATTAAACGTGAGACTATTCCAAATACTCCCTGAATCGAAGGAGTAAATGCTCCTGTGGTCGTTAGAGTCGTCAAGCATCAGCGAACCCTCACGACCTTAAGTAACCTTACCGACCTCTCTGGGCCGCCGTTTTCCAACCTTCTCCCCTTGAGACACTTCTCGACCTTCCCTCGTTGATACGACCGGCAACCTTCCGAATGCGGACGAGACGAATGCATCAATACCGGATGCAAGAGATAAGAAAATCTCTCAACGTACAGCCGTCTTGAGTTGCATCAACCGCCGGGAGGCGCGAGACTCCTCGGAGGAGTCTCCTCCCATCACGGCCGCGGTTCAGCTCCACACGGCTCTCGGAAGATGTCGAGTTGGCACATGAAAACATGTGGCTGAACATGGTGGGTGGCAAAAGGCACTAGAAGTTGCAGCCATACGTGAGAAAGCCATGTCCTTGTCCGATCAACGGGTCGAACCTAGCCTCTAGCCACTCAAACAGGAAATATGGGCGGACTGACAGATCCAGCCACACGAATCTCCTTCATACACGATGCCTCCGCGGTTGAATCTGCAAGCACGGCCCAGATGTTCTGGAAGCTTCCCCCGCCCCGGGAAAAACGTGGGAGTGGGTTGTGTGCTTCAAGTGCCTTTCGCCACCCAAGCACTTAGGAGTAACCTTCTTATGCAACCTGGAGGACTACTTGTCCACAAATGAAATCGCGCAGCGCCCGCCCATCACGGCTCCGTTGAGCGGGGAGGGAGATTCTGAGATTCTCGCTGCCGGCGGGTGGTGGCTGTCGCGATTAACCAGCTTCTCGGCCGAGCCGGGAACTTGTGTTCACCGGAGAACGAGCCCGCAGAACTGCATAAAGGCAGCGTTACATCGCTTGCTGGCTACCGGCATACATCACGCTGTGATCGGCCAGGCCAGACGATGGCGCAAAAGAATGGACCTCATCCATCATCCATCAACGTTAGCGGCACAGCGGGACATGGCCCACGACGGGAGGTCGGGTGACTCGGAGGATCGTCAGAACTTCAGGGCAGCTTCCTTGGAACGAAACCACCTTCACGTCTTCACGTTTCCTCGACTCTGGTCCTATGACCGACGAGCTGCTGTTTACGAAGAGCTTATTGAGAGCTTCGCAAGGCACCAATACTACCCAAGTGGAGGATGCCCCCGACGCAATCTAATCAATCTCTGCGGGTCGGTCAAAGTGGTGTGATTTTCTTGCCCCCGCGATCCGCGTTCAGGCTTGGTTGGAGGTTGGGAGTTGGACATTGTTGGAGGAAATGTTTGGTTTCTGACGCCGGGAACCGGTGCAACCCACAGAGCCGACCGACCGTTGGGGAGAAGAAACGATTTAGGCGCGGACATGCCGATTCCGTTTACACTACGACGTCTCCGGTCTGCAAACCAATCCCAGTCCGGGACCTGTTTGCTACCGCTGCAACCTCACGTCACTCAACCGAAGCGACACCACCGAAGTATGCGGATCTGTCGCGCCTAAATTCTACATGTCACATGAGAGGAACAATAACCTGCCCGACTTGCAAAATCCGGATACTTTTACACGACTGACAGGATGACAGATGCTGATGTAAAAAGACCACCACCGCCTCTCGCACGGCGCGGCGTGCCCACAACCGGTTTCCTGCAACTCTTGGACGTTTGGACGCTTTCTTCTTCCGCCCATCACGATGCCCCAGAAACGTGACATTTGACGAAAAGAGCGCAAATGCGGACGATCGCACCGCAGTTGCCGGAACGAGCCATCTCCTCCGAGCCGCTGCCGTCTTCTGTATCAGAGGCCTGACCGTGGTTGGGGTCATGGAGCTGGGAGGTGGGTTTGAAGGTTTGCGGTCTGGATAGCGTTTCAATAACTTCCGCGTTGCAATCTGCAGCTTCATCCTGATATTGGTCACGTTTGCGTCAGGTTTGTCGACGTGTTTTCCCGCAGAACAGGTTGTGATCCTGGGCTTCAGAAGAATTCACGTGCCTGTTCCGAGGTTCCTGTGACGTGAACTTTCTTTCCCATCCCCTGGTCTCCACAACCGATGTCGGAATGTGAGAGGCGGCTGGGGGGAGCCTTTTGCTTCTGCCAATGCTGCGAAGCCGTGAAGGTTGCAAGGCATCAAATTTGATCCCGTTGCCCACGAGGTTGCCGAGAGAGAGGAATCATTCCTAAACACAACGGATACCGGTAGCTCCGTCCGGGTTTTTGGTGTGTTTTTCAGCTTGTCAGCGGAGAGTCTTGGCAGGCTTTCCTGAAGAGAGGGACTGGTTTATATCTGAGCCTGAGCATGAGTTTCCCTCAGTTGGGTTAGTTTACTTCCATCGCAAATCTTGGAGGCTGACGATCAACTAGTATGGCAAAAAGAAAGTCTATAGCAGCAAAAGATGTTTTGATAGGCTGTATAAAGTAATAAGAAGCTTCCGCTCAAAACTGCCAACATCAAAGATGTTATTTCAAGTTGGCTTCTGTAAATGAAAGAGAAATTTGGAACACGCAAGACGGGGGAGTTTTGTGAATATGCTGATTTATCAAACCAAGCCAGATGCTTATTCACATTAATGAATTCTCCCTTTTATCACCAAGTGAGGTTACTTGGCTAGCCTCTGGATAATGAGCATCAGAACGATACTTTGTTTAGTGTTTTTTTTCAAGCATCCAAGTTCTTGATACACAAATATGATTAGGAAAGCTTGAGCAAAATCTTTGCAAGTTGAGATTTTCTATATTATAAACTGAGTGCATAATTTCAAAGGCTATCTTGCTGTCAAACAGGCAATCACAGCGAGAGTCGATTCAGGCTTTGTCAAATCACCCTCATCTGAGGCTTTATCCGTTAAATACGATAGCCAAAGACTTCACAGAAGTAAGCCGGCCAACACCAAAGCTTTACGGCTGCTTGCACAGTAGCTTAGAAGATGCATTCTTTGTTGGTCTTCACTAGAGATACCTGTCTTGCCCGTCTTGTCTCGACCTTTGGGATGGAAATCATCCAAACTCCCGCTACTTCCCTCCTCGTTAAAATAAGGATAACTAAAAACAACAATCTCAGATTTAGGAAGAAAGTTCTCCAGTCTCCTTCCTCTACATGCCTCCTCATCTTACAGAACACCAAATAAAATGGAGACCAACATAAATATCGGCCTGATGATGGCATCCGCTGCCAAGCATCGCCGACGCCATCGCAAAATGGCTTCACGACGATCCAGCTCCGGCCAAAGCACGAACTATCTGCCTCCGCAGCCCAACCTCAACCCTTCGGCGCGCTCCTTCACTCCCGTCGCGGTTGCGCCTTCCGCCTATTCGCCTCCTGTTCAGCATCACGGTACGTATGGCTCTCTGCCGGCGGTGTCGAAGTCGACGCCGTCAACACCGAAACAAATTCTTCACGATATCGCGTCTCGGCTCCGCTCGCACACATCGATATCTTCCCATCACACCTTCTCGTAGAGGTGAAAATCGCTGACCACTTGGCTACAGTCGAGCTGGCCTATCACCAGATGAAAGCCGCCGAGGCTGCGAGAATGGTCGCTCAAGGTATGATCCACCCGCGCCATCACATCTCATCCCGGCTGTCTGAGTCTCGCCCGTGCTGATCTCGATTCTGCAGCTCAACTCGCCTTCCCTGGCGGACCCGACCAGATCCACGTGAGGAAGCGCCGCGTTTCCGTCGCCTTCAGCATTCCCTCCGAGACGGCGCCTTCCCGGTCGGCCTCGGCGCCTAGCTCGGCCGTCGTCGTCGATCGCAACCCTCCCGGGACCCCGCCGAACCAGTACATCAAGCCCAAGAACGCTGCCCCCACGCCGCCTGCGCACACCTTTGACGACGACGACGAGTTCTATCCGGGTCCCGAGCCGCAGCTCATTGATCTGCGTCGGACCGCAAGACTAAGAACTGAAGCGCTTTCGGCGGCGAAAGGCCTCGGTTCTTTTGCGACTATTAGTGCCACCCACCGATAGGTCCACCAAGTTGCTGCATATCCGGACGGCAGGCCACAGATAGGGCCGTTTGGGCAGGTAGCTCAGCAAAGAGCAAGTTTTGGTTAGTCCATGGACCTTCTCTCACATGCTCAAGAACAGCTGTCATTGACGCATTGCAGCTTGCCAGTCGCGGTATGGTTACATCCAGACCTCACTAAGCTTGGCCTTCCGGGGTAGGAAGGTGGTACTTGACAACAACCACGATGCAGACTGGAACAATCTCGATCGGCCATGGCAGGGGTGGAGGCTTGATTGTAGACAGAATTAGGCACCTATATACTCTCAACGGAAGATATGCCCCAAATTGCATATGATCGAATGCGCATGTCCGGAGTGCTGATTGTGACGACCGCAAGAAGTCCTGCGTCATGTTGCAAATGTCTGAACTACTTACTGCATGCCGCCGCATTTGTTGGGGATTGATTGCGCGCCTACCTACGATTTGGAAATCGTGACAACCCGACTCATCCATCGTAATCTTTTTGTCCGGAAGGCCGATCTCTTGCTTTTTAGGTTTCGGCTCCGGCCGGGTGCCGCGTTGCTTGAGGACGCTTGTGGCGCACGCCCGACGCGGGATCGTCGTACGGGCTGTTCCCCGCTGTATCCGGACCCACGTCAGATCCTGCAGCGGCTCTCATGTTTTTCACTCGACACTTTAATGAGCAGCCAAAAGATCTTCTTCGTAAGACTGGACGTGGTACCAGAAAAAGTCGACATGCCTAAAAATATCGGAAGTGCTCACGGACAAAAGGTTTCATGCCCAGAGGCGGATTCGAACCGCCGTCAACACGGATCAGCTGCGTGACTAGACCACAACGTATCATCCTAACCAACTAGACGATCTGGGCGGGTGGGGGAACTGGAACCCCTGCTTGGAAGGGCAGGCTCCGCAACACACCATGACCTGCTGGACCTGCGCTGCATCGTCAAAACAAGAATTTCTGGGTCGTTTCCTCAACAGAAACAAGCCAGCTAAGGCATTACCGGGTCAAAGATTCTCGGTCGCTGATTTTCATGGTTGAGAATTGAGTTGACTATTCTTCATTGTTGCTCACGAACATGCCTTGAATGTCAATCATTTGAATAGCGAGTCTCACCCACTTGTCACCCAATGACAAATCCAACGCGTTGCCTTGCCTTGCCTCCTCGGATGTCAAGCTTATTCGCGGCTTTTCACTGTCCGAGAATGATTCCGATGAAAACGACAACCGGCAGAGCCGACATCAAACTTTTGTATTATATGTACCGTGGACCGCAGACAAGAATAACACCGGTATGGTATCAAGTACCCATCTACATGCCATTACGCCGTCTACCGCCAGCCTTACTCCTGGAAATGTGTCCTTGGAGGACCTTGCGCGTCTGCACCAGACTGCGCTTGTTCTTGTGCTTCGCCTTGCTCAGCGTCATCAAGAAGTTCTTCTGGCGCGCCTTCTCCTTGTTCGTCGTGCTCTTGCCCTCGGCATCCTTCTTGGACTTGCGAATAGCCTGCGTGGACTTGTGCTCGTCACGGTCCGGCTTGCCCTCCTTGGCCATCGCCACTCTCTCCTCCTTGGTAGTCTTGCGCAGCTTCGCCGGCGCCTCGATCTGGTCCGCCGTGAGGCCATCGTCCAGGTGTCGCGCCAGCGCCTTCTCAATCTCCTTGGATCTCTTTGACGTCCTGTTGCCCAGGGTCTTGTTGAGACTGGCCTCCATGCGCAACTCTTGCAGCTTCTGCAGGTCGGCTGGCGTGAGGATGGTCGTGGTCGCGAGCTTCTGTATCCTCTCAATCTCGGCGGCGTCATCCTCTTCGTCCTTCTCGTCCTCGTTATCGGAGCCCTCTTCGTCAGTCTTGCGCTTCTTCGACACAGGCTGCTCCTCCTCCTCGTCTTCGGAGTGTTCTACGTTGATCCAGCCGCCGGAATCGTCGCTGTCGACTGAGTCGACTTCCCAGTCATCGGAGTTGAAGCCATCGTCCTCCTCGTCCTCCTCCTTGTCGCTGCCGTCTGCCGGGAGACCCTTAGCCTCTCTTCTGAGCTTGCGTTGCTCCTCCTTCCACTTGGCCAGCAGCTCGATGCCCTCAATACCACCAACCTCCTCTTCTCCGTACTTCCTCTGCTTCATCTCACCGCTTCTCAGACCCATGCTCGCGTCCTTGCCTCTGTCCTTCTTCATCAGAAGTTCCGCGCCGACTTCTCGGTACAGAGACAAAAGACCCTTCGCAGCCATCATCACACCCTTGTCTTTGCTCTTCCTGTACTGCACCAAATCTTGCAGGAGTGTATCACTCATGGCCAAAGGTTGTCTGACACATATTTCGCGAATAGCATTCAGACCGGCGGCAGCGACTTCAGCAGCGGAAGCTTCTGACACGAACTCGTTGGCGATCTTCTGGATGAGGGGCTCGACAGCATCGGGCGGGACCAGGTTGTGTGTTCCCTGGGCCAGGGAGGCGAGGTATGAGGTGACTGACTCTTGGCGAGGAGTGAGGAACTTGATGAACCACGAGTACAGGCTGATGATGGTCAACTTGTGCAGACCGACAAGCCTCGTGACCAATTGCAGGACGAGAATCTTGTTCTCGTGTGAAAACCTGACCTTTGTGTTTTGCAAATGTTTCTGGAAAACAGTCTCGGCAAATCCCTGAGGATCGTGCAGGAGGTGGAAGGCGGAAAAGTTGAGCGGATGAGGCTTGCCCTTGCTGCGCTCCTGCTTGTGGAGCTTGGACACGGCCTTCTTGTAAGCGGTCGCCTGCTTCTTGGACTTCTTGTTGATGCCGATCTGGTGCTTCATCTTCTGCAGATCAATCTGCTCCTCGTCGCTGTCCTCGTCCTCCATCTCCTCGCGCTCCTTGTCACCGCCGAGGAAGAATCGCGTGGCGCCGACGACAACCTTTTCGTTGTCCGACAAGCACGCTTCCTTCATAACGTCGACCGTCTTCGCGTCGGTCCAAATCTGGCGCTTCCACAATTCTCTTGTCAGCTTGACAGCCCACAACGCTTTCGGCGACGTGCGGTCGGCGGTAATGAGGTTGTAGAGGACGGTCTGGATGGTGCGGTTGAGCGGGTGGTTCGCGCCCTTGGAGTTCGCGTTGCGCATCTCGGAGAGTATCTTCTGGAACAGCAGCGTGCGTAGCGTCTTGCTCGGCGAGGACACAAGAATCGGGAACAGGGTCGTCAGGAATGACGTCGAATCGATGACCTCCTTCTTGCGAAGAAGCGCCAGGCTGCCGACAATCTTCTCGCGCAGCTCCGGGTGCAGCACCTCGTGATGCTGGAGGAGGATCGCCTTCAGGTCGTCGGGAAACGCGGCGGCATGCTTCGGGTAGAGGTCGGCGGTGTGGGCAATGAGATCTACCAGATTATGAAACGACTCGGTGTACTCTCTCGTCGCGGTCGTCGGCGACACGAGGAAGACCTCGCGCTGACTCTCGTACTGGCCCCATTGCTGCAGGAAGTTCTCCTCGTAGGATCTGGGGTCGCGGCGGATCTTGTACTGCAGACTCGCGCTGTATGGGTCAGCGATTGGGAAAAGCACAGAGATATAGCGCCTGAAAACTCACAAGTCTACGTCGACCTTCTCGAGCGCGGTGACCTTGCGCTTTCCCATTTTTTGCTGATTTCGATATGGGCGGCGAAGATGGTGGCTGGATGATAAGGTAGCGGGGAGTCGCTGGTCAATCGAGGCGAACACTTTTTTTTTTTTTGCGTCGAATGTCTTATCGTTATCTTATCGGCCTTGTCCGTGTACGTACATACGGCTTATCGCCGGCTCCGGGACCCACCCTGTTGACCGAGCTCACCGAGATTCCGGTCATCATCAAAAGTCCCTTTTCTCCAGCGTCTCCCGACATCAGCCTAGAGCGGAGCCACTGGAAATCACGCAAATTTTCTACAATGTGTTACGGATGCATTCGTCTAGGCTTCGAAACGCCATCAAGTACATCAGAGGTCGAAGAAGACGTTGACGAACCCGCCGAGATTAAGCAACCGCGACAATTACCCCTGCGCAAGAAGCTGGAGCCGGGGAGGAAAACCGTCGTTCGTCCCGGCCGTAGTCACGATGGAGCACCTGCATTCGTGGCGTTTTCTGTGCTCGAAGATGTGCCTGAAGACACAGATTTGAGCTCTCAGAAACCGGGCTATGCTTTTGTCGTCTACGACACCACGCCCGGCGCCATCAAGCCAGAGCGTGCTGCCGACCTGGCTCGCTCCATCTTTGAGGAAACTTTCAAGGAGCGTTGCGCCACACACCTTTTTCCTGACAGAGTTGAAGTCTTTTCGATGCCTGTTGTGGAAACACGGTCAAGCTTCAACCCCTCGGCTACGAGTGACGATGGCAAGCTGCTAGAGTCCATTCTTCCCGCGGCGAATCCGTGGTACAGCCGACTCGCTCAGTTCGCCAGCGACCCGAGGCAGGCCGATCACCTCAGGCGCACCATTACATGTATGAAGCATTACGAACTCGAGCTACAGAGTCGCCTCACCATCCAGGATAGGGCGGAGGCTGCGTCGTGGTATCTCCCAGAGAGACTTGGAGATCCAAGGTACGCAAGAAGCATTATTGTAATCGATCGTCTCGAAGACGACTCTGAAGACCCAGATGTGTATGGAGATGGCAAGCCCGTGTCTTGGTGCGAGTCCTTGGGTTGGACAGAGAAGTTCCCGGACGTGGAGTGGAACCCCATGACCGAGGAACAGGCCGAGCGTAGCCCTTACGGCAGCGTGCTTGACGTCCGATGGCAGCTTCGGCCGAAGGCAAGCTTTCACGAGGACGATGAGGAAGAGGCACCCTTGTCGTGGTCCAGGAAAGCATTCGAGCTAGTTGGAAGATTATTGTTTGGACCAGAGCACGGCGTTGAGGATTTTCACCAGCATTTTGTTCCCGATGGGGTGATGGACTTTGAACTGTCCAAAGCCCGCGCGTCTTAACGGTCGAAGAATCGTTGTAATCTTGAATCATATCCCATCAAGCCATCTCGGATTATGGAACTTGGTTCGGAAAGCCTTGTGGCTCGACTTTCCTCTGCAGGATATAATGGATAATAAAAAACAGACCGGTAAAATTATATATACACACAAAGAAACTCCCAATGCGTCCATACGCAGCATAAATGTCTTGATCAGTAGACGCTGTCCGATGCTCCAATGTTCCTCATTTGACCTCTTCCATCGAAAGTCATTCCTGGATTGCCAGTGGCCCCAAAGATCGACCATCCAACTCCTCCAGTGCCCGGCCTTGGAAACTTGGCCTGTGTCGGACTGGCCCAACCGCCCGACCCAAAGGCCAAGTTGAACCACGCGGGGTCGTCGCTGTTTTTCCAGCCAGTCTGCTGCCCCTGTGCATTCTTCGTCGTCCAATAATCACGGTAGCTGTCCCTTGCTCTATCGCTCAGCTCTGCCGCGTTACTTTCGATTTTCAGGAGGGTATCCTCAATGTAACGAGCGTAGAGAGCACGGAGTGATGGAGTTCCCTTGCTGGTCTGGGGACCGCCGGGTCTAGCGTTCCACTGAGTGGCATACTGGTTGTCAAACTCCCATAGAACAAAGTCGAACCAGTTGGAGACGCGCATCCACTTGTTCCATACGGGTTCGGCTACAGGGAATGGCCCGGCGGCGGCTGTGCCGGCCGGCGGCGTCCACTTCAGGTATTTGAACACGCTGAAGATTTCCCGAACCCTGCTCCGTTCACTCGAAGCGGTCGGGAAACCCGCTGGCCGATCAATATTGAAGGTGTTGAGCTTCATGAAGATGCCCTTGTTGTTGTTGATGGTTCTCTCGAGCAGGACCAAGTGCGACTCGCCGCGCGCCTTGGTGAAGGCCCCTGGATTAACGCCGTCCGAACGCCCGAAGCCGTATATCATTGCATCGTCGACTCTTGCGTACTGAATATTTGTGATGCCAAGAGGGGCCAAGTCCAGGGCGAAGTCGTATCCGGTGGGTACAGCTATATCCACGCCCATCAAGACCTCCATCACCCACTCGGGGGTTGCCATTGTGTAAGTGCCGACCGTGACACCGGGACCTCGACCGAGCCACATCAAAAAGCCTGCCAGAGTCTGCGCCTCGTAGACGTGATCTGTCTCCATGCTCTTGTCCTTGGCCTCGGCGCTGGTGGCCTTGGAAACATCTGCATTGCAGTTTCGCCCGCCGTTCTGGAAAATAATGTTCTTTAATATGTTGCTGCTCTTCTGCGCGTCGGAGCAGGGCGCAAATTTCCCAAAAGACAACGGAACTGTTGCGCCAGGAAAGTCGACTTGCGCAGTCTTTGAGGTTAAAGCCCGCTCGACAAGCGCCCGAATGTCACGACTTGTGACGTTCTCGGCCAATATTGGTTCGGGAAGTGAGAGTTCACGCTTGACATCCGCGCCAGCGACGCGGCAACTGGGATTCTCGGCGTCTTCGGCGGGTAGCTCGCAGACGTCGGCGCGTTCAAACACGTAACCGTAACGCTTACGGGCTCGGCGAGTGTCGGTGGTTGAATCGTCGCCGGCCTCCCAGCAAAAGGGGCATGGCGCAATCTCGTTAGTCTCTGACGATCCTGCCGGGCAAATGAGGGATCCAAAGAAGTTCCCTCTCTTGGCCAATTTGGACACTTGGGCTGTCGGGGTCGTCTCGGTGACTGAGGAAGAAGCACTCGCGCAATGCTGTTGGACAATTGGAAACTGGCAACTGATTAACACAAGGCCTAACCAACTTTGAGCGAGAAAATCTTGGGGAGCTTACCGATCCGGTTCCCCATACAGGGAAATAATTGTTCAGGTTCTTCCCAAAGAGAGTCCTGCCAGACTGGTTAGAATTGTCCATACAAGAACGACCAAGAGTGAGTACTCACGGGGCGGAGACGCGGGCAAAGACTTCGACATCACCGTTGACCCCGTAACAGTATTGCCAAGCAGTATCAGAATTAGAACCAGCAGAACCGTACAATGTCACGCGGCCATTGACTCCAAAGTCGATCTGCCAGCTGGGTTAACATGATGCGCCACCAATCACAAACAAGAGGCGTCACTTACCGATGCATCAGGCACTGAATCGTCGTCAAATACAATTCCCAGAGTAACTTGAGGCGTTACCGACAAGGTAAGCTCTCCCGAAGCATCAACATCGTAGTAAAACTTCGGGGCCTGCGTGGCAGCATCTGGATCACCTGAGAACACGCTCGCTGATTCCGGTTTTTCTCCCGTCGTGACAGCGTCCGCGCCCGCACCGCCGTCTACGTCCGGGTATTGCTGGGTGTAATCCCACTCGGCGAGGGTGAAATCAACGCGTGCGCTACTGTGCAGCGTGGCAGTGCCTTGGAGTTGACCAAGGACCCGGAAGTTGGGGCCGATGGTCACGATTCCGGGAACACTGAAAGTGCCGCCAAAGTTCTGCAGACCGAATAGTTCGACTTGGCCAGTCAGAAACTGCAACGTAACGAAAGCTTCCACGTTGATCGACGCCTTCACGGTACCACTGTTGCGAAACAAGACGTGCGACTCTTCGAAGGAAGTGAGATCACCCAGATTTCCTATCAGGGTCAAAAGAGCCGATGTCTCGACGTTGACGTCGAGATCAGCAAATGCCTTGAAGTAGGCAGTCGTATCCACGCCCTTGATGTTGCAGGCGACTGACTCGTCGTAAATGTCCCAGTGAATCCGCTCATTGACTCTGTGCCTGACAAGGTCGTATTCAGAATCCACGTTGCTCATACGATCGATCCAGTCTTTGATCTCGCCCGACTTTGGAAACCAACGAGCATGCAAGTCGTGAAGCTCATCGTGCGGCGTCGAACGCTTGTCGATTTGCCACATGTGATAAAGGTACTGCTTGTAGTCTCCGCCATGCTCAGTGTGGACCTCGTCTTCGATCTGTCTTTTCGACCGCTTGACCCTGGTTGGCGCCGCTGCAACGATGCTGTTCCAGTACCCAGGATCGTCGCTGTAGTCTATACGCAAGAGCACCTTCGACCCGGTAGCTCTTTTTCGCAGTCGAGAAAAGTCGTAGTCGAAGGTCAAGTCGAAAACCTTCGCACCGGCAAGCTCTTGTCTCTTTACCAGGTGGTGAGGCAGAGTCTGGTCCAAGGACGGCTCCAGGGAGACAGCCATAGCATATCTGCCAGGACCACATCCGGCGGGCATCTCGACGACAGTCTCAGCAACACCATTGCCTTCGTGGATAATGCCGCAATTGCTCTCTGCAGAGTTGTCGGTGCAGACTGCCCTGATCGTCTGTCTTCCCTCGAGAAGCGCCCCAGACTCGCAGTCGAAGAGTTCCCAATGTGACCCGTCCCGCTTATCCAGCGATGTGATCTCTGCTTGGGGCCCCGACATGATGTACCAGCCGAATGAGTTCTTGTCCGCGTTGGTGCTTTCTTCGGGCGTCGGATCAGCACCACCCATGGTTGGATCAAGCTTGACATCCCACTTCTGCTTGTCTGTTTCCGGGCCAGGATGGGGGAAAATGTTCGCAAGGGGCACCGGAATTGTTTTGATCGAGAGCCGAAGTGCATTGGGATCGGCGCAAAGGGTGCGCTGGACGTCGTGTGAATACGAAGGATGAAGCCACAGAGCGTATCCCTGGTCAAAGTACGTGCAATCGTCGCCGCCTCCCAAATATGAGGTCGCAATGGAGGTCTTGCCGAGAGGACAGATTTTGGCATCAGAGCAGGAGTCCTCACCGTTCCCAGCTTCACCCGCAGTGCCAGACCACTTGAATGAGGAGGTGTCGACCGCTTCATCACAGCAGTACGGTACCCAAGAATTGACCTTCTTGTCTCCTTTGCAGGAACCGAGCCCAGGAGCACTTTTCGCATATGTGACGAACTTGCGACCTGAGGGGCAGACGTCAGTCGACGTAGGCAGCCCATCTGGGCCAATGGGGACACATTTGTTCTCCCAGCCACACACGGCGTTGCCGGTCTTCTCGGCAGCGCAACAATAGTCGGCGAGACCAAAGAAGCAATAGTTCTCGTCTCCCTTTCTGTTGATGAGCCACTTGTCGGATGCAATTCCCACTTGGTTGGATTCGCAGCCCCTGGAACAGTAGCCTCCACTCTGCTGATTCCAACCACAGCTGTCAGGATCTGGAGTCTGGCCAAAGGGGCAGCACAGAGCTTTGTAGCGTTTCTCTCCTGTTCCAGGAGCCACGCTACATCGGTCGGTGGTGAGAATCTGTTGACCGGCAGAGCAGCTGGGTGTTGTAGATGTCGTGCAGTCGGACCAAGAACAAGAGCTTATGTCCACGCTGGTGTAATTGGAAGAGTCGTCATGACCTGAGCCCGTTGACAGGGCAAACTTTCCCAGGCCCTCGGGATACAACGTGGCGTTCAAGAGGTGGTGGCTGTCATCGTCCAAGTCGATAGCCCAGACAGCAAGACCAAGGAGACCCTTTTGTTGGGCATATTTGACCTTCTCGATGATGGAATATCGGTCTTCGTACGAGATCCATTGGTCGTTGTTTTCACCATAACTTTTGCAGATGTTAGAAACTGTAAGTCCGAAAACATGGAGCGGTAAACTTACGTGAGATAGTTGATGCCAGTTGTCTTGTCAAATGTCCCGCTTCCAAGGTTGAGGTTGGCTTGAATCTCATCGTATGACATGAAGCCCGGCTGACCAGTGCATTGCCCTGCGGTGCCAAGGTCCGTCGCAGGGCACCCAACTCCAGAACATTTCGTAGCGTCAGAAAGCTTGTAAGAGCGTCCGAAGAAGCCAACTCCAAGGTTGATTTGGGTTGCTGGCACTCCGGCCTTCCCCAAAGCGCCAATCGCTGCATCGATGGAGCTCTGCTCAGCCACGGCATGTGTCATGCCCTTTTCTGTGCTATGTAAATCGTAAGCCACAAGGTTGATCCAGCTGGCTGCAGAAGACACGGCTGCCAAGTCGAAGCGGGAGAGAACAGTCGTGTCAACTGGAGCAGTGAAGGAAATGCCCCATGATGATGATCCGAAGGATTGGTCGTTGAAGTACACGCGCATCTCTTGGAGCAAGAGAGCGTAGTTCTTTGCATCGTCGCCAGAGTTGGGCCATTGCCAGTCGATGTCAACGCCATCAAAGCCGAACTCTTGCATGAAGGATACTAGGTTGGACAAGAACTTCTTCCGATTCTGTGACGAGCTAACCATGTCACTGAAGATACCCTCAGTTCCAGACGCCCGCTTAGAACCAGTCGAGAAGTCGTAACCCCCGAGAGCCAACCATACGTGGATTCCAGGGGCTTGGCTCTTGAGCGCCGTAATCTGCTTGAGCTGGTCGGCGCCGGTGTTGGCATCGGGAACCAAGTCAAATGTCCCTGCCTCAACCCAAGCAAACGCCACGTTGACGTAGCTCACTGAGTCAGTCGGGATGAAATTCGCAGATTGTTGGGCACATCCCCGGCGAGTGATGCTGTCAGCCTGGAAATACCCAACAACCAGGTCGACGCCGCTGCCGCTGCCGCTGCCGCTGCTTCCACTTCCATCTCCATCGGCATTGTCTGAGCTGCACTCGGGCGAAGGACAATAACCGTGAGAACAAGTGAAAGAGCAGAGTCCGTTATCATTCCCAAAGTTGGCCTTGACGCCGCTGACCTTTACCGTAGGAGGAGGCAAGTTGAGAGGGCCCTGGGTGGTGCAGAAGCAGGAGTGAATGGGGCAGAAGCCGTAATAGCATGCCCATGAGCAGAGACGCGAGAAGGTTCCGTGGCCACCGCCCCTGATGCAAGTGTTTGGGTTGAAGGGAGACGTCTTGGGCACATACACGGGTTGCTGCCTTTTGGCGCATGCCGTCGGGGGACAATAGCCCAAGTTGCAGGCAAACTTGCAGAGACCGCCATAATTCTGATCACCGTTGCCAGGGTAGCCTATGATGCCTGTGGACTCGGGTTGCTCTATTGCCTTGCCCGTATTGGTGCAGACGCACGCTCCTGAAGGGCAGTAGCCGTACTTGCAGGTGAACTTGCAGATGTCGTTGAAGTTGCCCTCTCCCCAACCTTCAATACAGGTCTGATCTGAAAGATCCCGAGGGGGCTGGCCGGAGACGGATCCAGTGCCGGAAGCTGAGCCAACCCATGGATTCCAATTCGTGATGCCTGAAGGACAGTCTGCAGAGATTCCCTGCGGCACAGAGTAGTCAATGACAACACTACCACCTCTGACAATCTGAGCATGCCAAGCACCGCCAGCCGCGAGAACTGGGATGCTAGTGTGGTAGACACCCACACCTCCGTCAGGCATGTAGTCCCAGTCCGTGACCGAGTAGTCAGTGCCAGCAAAGGACACTTTCAGCTCGGCTGGGCTGGCTAACAAAGCCGAGAAGTAGATGCGATCAGGTGTCAGTTGGCCTGGAAGATATTCGTACTGCAGTTGGCTGGCGGTATTGCCCGTAGTCTCTCCATCGGCACAGACATCGTTCAGCGAGGTCCGAAACCATGTCACCAGGCTCTCTTTGCTGAAGGAAGATGTGCCGGTCTTGTATAGATCGATGAGAAACGGTAGATGGGCTCTCCAGCCATCGTGTGGCATGTCCTTGACGTAGTTGTAAGGGGCTTTTCCGATGTCGAAGGCCTCGTACTGATCGTCGTCAAGGGGGCCGATGTAATGAGATTCGCCGTAGTCATTCCAGCTTATAATCTCGATGAACTCTGGTTCGAAGTCCATGGAGACCACCTGCTTCCAACGCTCGTACCATAAGTCGCCGCTCTTCCACAGCCAGTCCTTGTTGTAACCAGGCAAGTTGGTGAAGAACCAAGGAGAGACAGGCATCATGTACGGCTTTGAGCCTAATAAGCCATGATAAGCAGCGTCGATGTAGGTCGTCATGTTACGCTCGCCATATGGCCACGCAGCCCAGTTGAAGAGACCATCAGCCACGCCGTCTCCTGCCTCCAAGGCAGGGCCAGCGCCGAGCGACGACCAATCCGGGATAAAGAAGCAGCCAGTCTCGGCCTTGATGGCTTTCCAGTCGTCGGCATTCTCGGGGCCCTCGAAGGTTGACACGAAGGCCTTGCCGTTGTACTGAAAATGCGCCGCGTTGGAGCCGTACTTCTGAATGAGTGCTTGGACATCTGCTTGGGGCCAAGGAATGTCGCCGCCAGCATAGTCGAAAGAGAAGAAAAGTTTGAAGTTTTTCGCGCTGGCAGCCGCGAATGCGTTGGAGATTTGACCGTCGTTATGTTCCCAGCCGTGGGCAATGTTGAGGGCGAATGCATCGATCTTGGCTTCTTGAGCCAGAGCAATGTTCTCTTCCCATTTGCTGACGTCGAAGCTTTCTGTGTTGCCGAGCATGAAGTGGGCAAAGACAGCTTTGCTCTCGACGCTGTGAGCAGCAAGGAGCGCCGTCAACGGGAGAGATATGAGAAACAACATGGCGAGAGGCCCCATTGCTGAGTTCTAGGTAGCTGAAACAAAAGAAAATCAAATAGTGAAAGTATGTGGTGGATAATGAGAGTATGTTTCGGTAAAGAGTGTAGAAAATAGGTCTTTTGAGCGCGATCAAGAGACCGAGCACCTCCAAAGGGAATGAAGGTCATTGAGGGAAGCTCAACATCTCTAACATAGTTCTGGTGATGGCTGGGCTTTTCAAGGCCATCAACTGAAATCCTGTTCTTGAAAGCAGGTCCAGAATGTTGCCGCCTGCGGGTATCGCGGGAAGACAGCTGAAGAGGCAATGTCACGGGCATAAGTCCTATTCAGTCCAGCTAGCCCGGCATCTTATCCACTCAATCTTTCCGAATCTCATGATACCACTTCAGAGAGGCAATGAATCACTCTTACGAGAAGGGACTTTGGTTTTCTGTCTAGTCACATTACCCACAGGGTTCAATGAAGTTTGTCCGCTATAAGCGCAAGGCTGACGTGAGGGAAGAACACTCCATTCACATCATATGGATGCCTGGTGGAATGGATACCCGCAAATTACATCGAAACCCTGGTCCGTGGACGGAGTAAGATGCCGTGCAAGCACATCCGGCATAGAGCTCTCGGCTCGCTCCGAGTGGGTTACTGATATTGAAGCAGCTGTCAAAAGAAGCATGATAGTTTCAAACTTCATTTGAAATATACCGGCTGATCAGATCGTGGAGGTTGTGAGAAATTACATGATGGATGTTCTTTTCTTTGCTTTTACACTGGAGACTACCACGTTCACGAACTCCAGTCTTGGCTGATGCGGCGTCTTCTCGGGGCCATCCGCACGGTTAATTAAACTTGGCATGGAGAAGCTTTTCTGATCTCCACTGCCGTAGGATTTAGGGCCGTCGAGACTTCCGAATGTGGCATCCTTCAGGCTCCAGGATTGTTCGGCGACTGGTGCCATATGCAAGGGTCTTTTGAACCCTGGATGTCACGACATTCCCGTTTCCTTGAAGATGCCTCGGTGCTGGCTGGACAGTCCACTAGGTCCCGTCGTCCGTCTCACTTTATCTGGAGTATTACACTCTTTCTCCCTCTCGATGCTGTCGTGCTTCATCTTCTCCCATCAAGTCCGCAGACATCATGAAGCACCTCGATTATCCCTCCTACTTGGCCATACTGGCAGCCATTGGGCAAGCAGTGGCCGACATCCGTCTGGCGAACATCCCTCAGGGTGCACGCGGTCTCAATGAAACTTGCATTGCAGTTCTTAACCAAGCTGTCAACTGCGACGAGTCCCTGACCTGGACCACGGAAATCAATAATTTCTACGGCCAGGATACCATTGACCTGCTCTGCACTTCTCAGTGCAGAGCCGCTCTTGATATCTATATCGATCAGGTCAAGGCGGCATGCGATACTAGTCGCTATGACGGCCCCGACGGCCTCAGCTACCATGCTGGGTACAGCGCCGAGGAGGTTTGGGAGAGATTCAACATATTATGCTCGACCAACAAGTATGTCGAGTAACAACATTGCCGAGATTAGATTACCATTGGACTGACAACTATTGATCAACAGTTCTGGAGACAACTGCAACGTAATTCTCGGAAACTTGGCCGGCGTGAACCCCGAAAATCAGCAAGTCACCGCTTCAGCAGACCCCAACATGATGTGCAATGACTGCGCCCTCTCTGTCATCAAGACGCAAGTAGAGATGCCTCTGGCTTCGAATGCCGACCTCGAGAGTGGTCTTAGCATGATAGCGTCGTCCTGCAAGACAACCGTCGATGTGACGCCTCCCCCATCTGCAAGTCCGCCGTGGGTGACTTCAGAAGCCTCCCCGGTCAAGACATCGGCAGCACAAGCGTCTTCTCCCTCCTGCCCCGGTGAGACGTACGTGCTACGCAGCGGAGACACTTGTCAATCCGTTGCGGAGCAGAAACACATCGATACAGTCCAGCTCCTCGCTGCCAACCAACTTGTTGCCAATTGTGCAAACTTTCCCACGGCAGCCGGCACTTCACTGTGCATTCCGTCTGCGTCTGTATGTGAGACGTACGTTGTCAAAGCTGGGGACACATGCACCAGCATTGCGAATGTTGCAAAGGCTACCTGGGCCCAAATCGTATCTTGGAATCCGGAGTTGGGGCAATCCTGCCAAAACATAGACCGCTATGTTGGCTTTGTAGTCTGCGCGTCGAACCCTGGTGGCAGCTGGGTTGACCCCAATCCTTCCGCTACCGTCACAACGGGTCTTCCTATGACGACTACCTCCATCGAGTAAGCAAAACCTCCTTTTCTTTTTCCCCTACTCTTCTCTCTCTGCGAGGAACATTGGATCAAGCAAAATTACCGGATGTAGCTGATATGCTGGCCATAGTACTGTGTTCACGTTTCCCATGACCCCCATTCCCATGAGCAATGGGTTCACTGATGTGCGTGTCGTCACAATTTGGGGAGATGACGAGTCCTGAACGAACGAACTATCTTGAACTTCGTTTCATCTTCCTCGTATGGAATCATATGAGCGGTCTTACTTCTGAAATCAATAGACCAAGTTTATTCATCTCCCCGCTATCAAGTTGAATACAAAACTTGGGCGCAATTAAACACCGTCTGCAACTAGACTGCGTATGCTTTTCTTCGACATAGTTGATGACTACACTTTCGAAATGATTGAAACGATCTGGCTTGATGCATTACTTGTCGATGGTTTGAGCAATGTTGTGCTAACCTGTTGCCGCAACTCATGGAGGTGTGAGGCTAAAATGAATCACGAAATACCAACGATAATTCCGTCTTCATAGTGTAAGTCTGTGCATCGACGTTTCGCTCACATCCATTGGGCGAGAGTTATCAATATACTCCCGGCCTTCGCTCAAGATAAGTGTGATAAGTACATGAGACGAGACTTCGACTTGTTCCATCGATCCTATGAGGGCAAAGACCACCTCACATGCGCTTCATTCCTTAGTCTTCCCAGCACCAGCTGTGCTGTTAGTCAGAGATTTTGATGATTTGAAAGCCCTTATTCCACGGTTCCATATTCTTCTTCGGAGAGAACAAAGTGCCAGGTATTTGGTAGAGTAAGTAGACAAATCAGATTTTGGGAATCCCAGGCGCACAAGACCCACCTTGAAGACAATTGTGAAATGTCTCGTCCAAACAAACAGCTTCAATATCTATCTTTACAATTGTTCTAACATTCATTCTCTATTCGGTGAACGAAGCTCAACTCTTGGTCCATGCCCAGATCTAGGACTGCTACGATTAACAGTAATCTCTCAGGCAAGGTCCCGCCTCTCGCCAAACATGGGCTCATTATATGGTCGTCTTAATTCTCCCTCATGCAAAGTTCTGCGTAAGAATCATATAAAGACAGCATGATGTACACCAGATCTTTTCTTGGTGGGACAGTCAGAGGTGGCGACTTCTGCTCCTCGGACTCAGGCCGCAGGTCGATGGGCATATAGAACGCGACAGCTGCTTGGATCCCTAACCCAGGCGGAATGTTCTGCCTGGCTGCCAGAACTAAGTTCTCGCCAGCTGTTAACCCAAAGGCAGCTAGTTGACTTTCCCCTTCCGATTGTTTTTCGCAGCCAGGTTAGCGCCCCGTCAACGTCGTTGATTACGGCAGGACAGGGGTGGACAAGCAGCAGATGGTAACTCGGGCTCACAACTAACCCTCCCATCTACTTCACTGCCAAATATTGGGAATATTCGTTTACCTTAGGGATGTCGCCTACGGGAAGTCTCCGGCCTGGTAGTCGACGTGAAGTGGGCGATGACCATCGCAACCCGATCCTGAGTCGGGCTCTTGGAGGACAAGTACGTAGAAAGAACAGGTCTTGGAAATAGGATATAGCGGATAGTGTAGGAACGACGATATAAACATGGCGCTAGAGCGAGCGAGGGGGTACGTTAGGAAGATGATGTGTTGTAAGGCTAGGAGGGGCCAACATTTGGACCGAGGGAGGTGACGACCGAGCGAAATGGCACCAAGAGCCGGTTTGGAGCGAGCGATGGCGATGTCTCGGATGCTGCGAAGCACTACCGGTTCTTCACGATACACTTGGGGTCATGATGTATAAGGGAAATCCTACCTAGTGAAGGAACACTTACACGAGACACGAGGCTAAAATGCAGCAGGTGTGGTCTTCGACGACGACGACGACAAGAGAATAAAGTGGTATCATGTGAGACCGACTAGCTGGATCAAGATAGTGTCTAGGAATGACCCGAGGTGATGGTCCGAACGAAGTGACGAATGTTACATGAGTGCCCCAGGACACGGCTGCCCCTGCTGTGTGTTTCGAAAGATTTTCTGGGGAAATGCTTGGAAGAGGGGCACTGACGGGGAAAAAGCAGTGGATGGCACTCCGGTTCGTAACAAAAGAGTTTTGAGTGAAAAAAGAGATCGACGTCACCAGGGCTTGAAGTGATAGCAAGGAGGGTCGGCGTGGTATCCGGGATGTGGGAATGGATCACGCAATCTGCGGGCTGTTCAGCAATGAGGCTGATCAGTCTTGATCCGACCTTACGGAAACAAAGTATTGTCATGGCTGGGTCTGTTCAACGACACGTTTTGAGGAATCGGGGAAAGAGTATTGGTTCCAGAAAGGGGCGGGAGGACCGATAGCTTAGAAACCCGTGTTTAAGACACTTCACGAATTTGATGCCGAATATAGTTCTCCAAAATGCCTTGAGCCCAAATATCTTCGTCCAAGAATGCCTCAGTCACGCGTTGTCTCGGCTCAGCTCACTCGTCTTAGATCTCAGACTTCTTCGTGACGCCGTGGTACGGACGCGTCTTGACTTGACAAAGCTTCGTCATGAAGTTGTGCTCACAAACACTGAGGTGGCTTCGGAGCGACGTGAGTATAAACCTCATTAGCAAGGTGCGTATAGTCATGCGGATCAGATTAGTCTTAATTATTACACATGAATTCGAACATGATGACAGTGGAAGTAAATGAAGCTTTGGAAGCATTCCTGACTTCTCACCCAAGCAATCATGAACAATCTTTCGTCGTAGAAGCGCATTCTGCGAACCACCCGATGAGATCAAGGAGTAGCCCAAAGACATCGAGGTCGGCAGAGTCCTGGCTTCGGAACCAGTGTGAATAACAGTCCCGCGATTCGAATTCGCTGTCGAGAGGGGTATCTTTACGAACACAACCCAAGATGAAGACAATGATCCTCCTATCCAAGCCCATCCAGGCTTATTCACTGCCTCATAAACCGTCTCTCGCTTAGCAGCGACTCTCGACAAGAAGACGAATGGCTTTCCTCATCCTCAACATTCCAACCCCATCAATCCCAGCGAGAAGCTTACAGGTCTGAAGCAGGATTAGTAAAAAAAAGTGTTCCTCTTGGGTTCATCTACTTGATGAGACTCACCTTCGCAGTAGTCGGCAGTGGTGGTGACGGTAACGGTAGGACGGGGAGCAGTGCTGGTGACAGCGGTGATGCCCCAGCAAGAGCAGGCGGAGGAGTACTCGGCAGCGTCGTCGCAGGAAGAGGCGTAGGCGGGGATGACGGTAGGGAGATCGGTGACCTGACGGATGTCCATCACGCCGTTGCGGCGGAGGCGGGCAGGGGCGGCGGTGACGGTGACAGTGACGGTGCTATGTGTTCCGTGTTAGTCTAAATGACCTTCCACCGCCTCACATTCCAGAGACCCCGGACCGAACGTACGTGGGGGAGGGAGTAACGGTAGCCTCCATGAAGGAAGAGCAGTCGGCCTTGCGGGAGGTGATGGGCAGGAGGCCGTCACGGGTGCCGGTGACCTGGCGGTTGCAGTTGTTTCCGGAGCACTCGCGCTTCTCAATGACCGAGCCGAAGGCAAGGGCGGCGAGGGACAGGATGACGGCGGCCTTCATTTTGACGGTTGAGGGTCAGAGTCAGACGATCGACTGAGGTCCTAAGAGACGGATGGGTTGGCTTGATTGGGATGGATCTGGTAGGAAGTCGGTGATGGAAGGAAAGGGGAAAGGGAGGGAGAGGTACGGGTTACATGGCGAAGGCACCGTCATATATACTATCCGACCCCATGCCGTTCAAGATGGGGTGGGGGACTGGGGGGGCGAGCAGGTACGTTGGTGGTGGCCGTGCTGTGCCATCTTGCTATGTGCGGATAGATAGTCCTGCAAACTAGTATAGGTGAAAGTGGATGATACAGAAGCAAACGACTATGGTCCGGTATGCAGTAGTCAATACGAACCGCAGCAACCGGAGGGACGAGAGCAAGCGGAGCTCATCCGCCCATCTGGGCGACGCTCATGGGAGGCGATGGGAAAGGCGGGTCGTTCTTTGACCGGGCCTCTGGACAGACGGGCAGGAGAGCCCCGTGGGCGAGGATAAACACTTATTATTGAAGCTAGGTTCCCCTGCGGTGACACCCTGTTCCTGAGCCTGGGCAGGGCCAGGGGTGGAAGGGATATGGGGAGGGGAAAGGGCGAAATCATCGAGGAGCGACTGCAATGGTTCCAACCAGTTCAGCCCATATCTGCGTATAGCAGCATTTCCCACCTATCAGCAAGCAGAGCGTCCGCATGAAGCCGCACAAGCGTAGGAAGAGGCCTGCTTGGCGACGACCTGACAAGTACCGTTCGGCTGCCAACCAGGCTCGGGGTGACATTGTCTTGCCCTGGCATTCCAACGAGGAAGGCGTGTGTCCATTCTCTGGTCCTTCAAGGGAAACCAAGGATTATTTCACATCGCCAACGCTAACGCCGCGTGGAGATCGTCGAATTGGGTCTAGCCTTTCTGCTGGACGCCAGGGACTGCTGGACGGTGCGACCCAGGGTTGGCGTTGTTTGCTATTGGACCGCCCAGCAGGTGGGAAGATGAGAAGAGAGAGACATTCTGGTTCAACAGAGGATAAAGCTGAATGTAAGGGAGAATACAGAGTAAAGCCAGAGACCAGGCGCTGAAGGGGGCGACTCGTGTAAGCTGTGTCAATGGTTATTGATTCTTGCGCGACGCGCCTCTCGGCTTGTGGCTTGAGCTTCTCGTTTCGCGCACAAAAGAAAAACAAAGTGAAGAGTGCGAGGCGTCATAGAAAGAGTCTGTCCTCCATTCGGATGACGGAGTTGTCAGGTGCGAGATTGATAGGCGCAGAGCCGGCGCCCAGGCGCAACAGCACGGAATGACCATCCGCCTGAAGCTTGAGCTAGTCGTGTGCGGGCTAGGTAAACACAGGAACACGACGGGATGGTGCTTACGATGTGAGGATTAGTGAATATGGCGAAATGTCGAATTCACCAAATAAGCTGTGTTTGGCTGGAATATCTGGGATGCCTGTCTCCCGCCTCTCCGAGTGATTTCCATGAGTTGAGACGACATGCTGTAGAAGCATCTTTTCTGACTGCTCACACTGCTTAAACATTGACGTTCTACTTGCTGCATACTCGCCTGAATCAGGGAGAGAGCTTGGTGCTCTTCCGTCTGAATTGGTCGGGCGGACTGTGCCGCCGACACAACTCATGGTGACATCGCCGGAGTCGCCAGACCCTGGCTTGCATGATGGAAATGAGGAAAAGCGAAAAATACGCATCTTTCCTGAGTGACGGGCTGGAAGGTTGGAAAGAGGCAAAGATGAAAAGCCTGAATTGAATCAGGATAGAGGAATCGTTAGTGTGAGGGGACCGCCAATGGGAATGCGTCGCCTAACTGTCCGCGCCGCCGTCCTGCATTGCCCCTGATGTCGTCGGTGATGATCCGATGGCTCTCGAGGGCGACTTTGCGCTGGATTTTACACCGAAGACATTATCAGCATAGCAGCTCAGTTGTAATGAGCTTCATATCCCTTGCGGCGCAACTCCGAAGTGCCTGGTCCAATGTCCCACTCACATAATAAACACTACTAAGGTCCCCTGGATAGTGATCAGTCCGGCTTACACCTCAACTTTCAGTCCACTCACAGATGGAGACCCCGAGGGCCGGAGACGGGCGAGGTTGAGCCCTCTATGAATAGTGAACTGGACCTAAGCTTTATGCTTATGAAGTATTCTGCACTACTACCCGAAACAAGTTCGGTGGTGACCAGTCGGAAAGCAACAGCGTTGCAACCCGGGGGGGGGGGGAGGATGACAGGAACAGCTCCGCTAAATGTTTGCAGGCCGCCTGCTGCAACCTTTCAGCCTTCGCCGAAATAACCTCCCTCTCCCTTCCTCTTCCGACTTTGAGCGCGAATTGGACCGGCACGAATATCAAGATCCGGATCCTCGACGAAGTTTCTCGACTCGTCTTTCGACTGGTGTGCCATGAAGAAGAGTCTGTGGCCGTTTTCAATACCGATACTCTTTCCTAACGGTCGACGGGCCGCCCGTTGGCCCTCGGCGGTGGCCTTTCTGGAAAGATTTGGTGGAATTATTAGGGAGAACAGAAAAGGACCTGGCGCGGATGAGCAAGCCAGGGGAGGGCTTGTATGCGCCACGCCAATGCCATGGGCCGCTTCTCCGGAAGAGGCAGCTGGAGATTGACTCTGCCCAATGATCGTTGATGTCTCTCGGGCGGTCCTCTTGCTGGACTGAGCACTTAATTATCTAACTCCGAACATGGAACCTCGCCAGGACCATCAGTGTTCGTCAATCAAGGCTTACTTCGAGGAGCACGTGGCCTTCGATATCTCAGTACTTCACCATCCATCAACGATACAGAGCACCAACTTATGTCTTTGATCACCTCAAATTTCATGACAATCCTCGTCTGTTCCCGAGCCCACCGAGTTCCACTCCAGCCCACGTTTCCGCTCCTCCATCTTTAAGGCTAGCGCCCACTCGGGGCAATACTCCCGTTTAAGCCTAAGATCAGAACCCACCACCATCAGGATTCCATAGGCCCCCATCTCCGACCGGGCGCCGAGTCCTCATGGATTTGGGCCCTAAAAGCGAGGGTTGGGGCGTGCCTCCCCCGCCATTGAACGATCCAGGAGCTCGTGTGGTCAGAAGGACGTACTTGACAGCCAGCTACATGAGGCTTCGGTGAAGACGAGAGGCAGCCATGAGTTTGGGGCACGTTGCCGCGGCGGTACACTTCACTGCTGTCACCGTGAATCTTTGCCCATGAACTACTCCTCTGTACCGCGGAATCAAGCGACTGACGGCTCCAGTCTTCCGACACGCATGCCGTTTTACCGTATGGATCGTGAGCGTAGCATATGATATATCTTTAAGTGCCTTGAACCGAAGCACAATTATTGCGACCGATAAACCGGCACAGGCAAACTCGGTGATTTGTACAGATATCAACATTGATGACGATACATAATCACACAAGAAAAGCAACATCTGGTCTACGATTTGTGCAGAACGACGCTTCGCCTCAAGACCAAGATCAATTTACCCGGTCATGCATAATCCCCAACCTCGCCTCCTCTCGCCGGCAACCTCCTCGTCACACTTCCCCTCATGAACCCGCCCAGGGCGAAGCATTCCCGGCTACTCTACCACATCCCCTCGTCGCTTTCCCCAGCCTAAGACCACCCAAAGGCGCCTTTCCCCCGCAACAAAGTAGATGCATGAACGCTATTCCTTCTTCTCCAATCTCCCATATCATCAAGTACATCCCACGAGCCAGAACAGAAGAATCACGGAGCAGCAGCTCCCGAAATCTCTCCAATGGCGCTGGGTGCTACTGCGATCCCGAGCAGCCGGGACGGCCGATCCACAGAAGAACTCATGTTCTACAATCGTGTGTGTGGCTTTGTGAGGATGAGGGGAGTCAGTCTCTGGGCGGAAACGACTTTTCAGAGCGCTGATAAGATGGCGAAAATGATGATCCCTCGTCAGCCAAGGCCTGTGTTCGTCAGGAATCGTGGCCACCACAACCGCTGATTAGTGAAACTGTTATATATAGATATAATGTAGAATAAAGAAGTTAGTATAGTTAGGTGTATCTAAGGTTAAATATTCTTCTATAGCTCCTCCCAAACCTGAGAGAGGAAGCTAGAGCTTATTTAGAGGGTACTTAGTGGCCCTCTTCTAAGTACTACTTTCTTTATATCGAATTGTATGGTATGGGGTGCAAAAATGATGATGTATTGAGTGTGTAGCTATCTGGAAATCTCTGCACATAGATCTATGCGTTATTTATGCCTAAAAGTGGCTAATATCTGTGTCACGCTATTATGCTATAGTTACTGCTGCTTTTGCACGCATTTAGCATATTACTATATATGCTAAGGGGTTAATTTGATATGCCCCTTTAGTTTTAATATAATATAGTATAATATAGTATAATTTAGTATAACTAGCTAAGTTTGCTAATTAACTCTAAAACGCTTTAAATCTAGCATATTTAAGGTTATTTAAATATATCTATTTAACATAAAGTTATCTAATATCTTATATACCTACTAATAACTTTATAACCCTGTTATTCACCTATCTTATAATACCTTTTCTAGTATTATCTTCTAGTAATATCTATAGGTTATTATAAAGTATTTAGGCTTTTAGCTCTTAATTATAGTATTATAACTTAGTCTTCTTATCTAATTTAAGGCTTTATAAGTTATACCTAGAAAGTTAGTAATAATAGACTTATTTAAGTAGCAATAACTTAAGAATTTTATTAGTAAGAGGAATTATTATATAGAGGGGATATTACTTCTTTTATAGTTATTAGTCTTAGCTTAATTTAACTACTTTATCTTATAGAATTGCTTATTTATAGTAAGAGGAATTATTACTCTCTATTACCCTTTATTGCTTCTTATAGGGTATTTTAAGGAGATATTACTATTAATAGTAAGGTCTTATTAGTATAGCTTATAAGAGTATTATTAGCTTCTAAGAAGGAGTTATTATATAATAGTGAGAAGGTAAAGAAGACTTAATCTTATATAAGTAAAGTTTCTAGTAAACTATATACTTAAAGGCTTAAATATTAGTGTGATACTCTCCCTTTTATATAGGTTTAGTATTATAGTTAGTAAGATATTTAATAGGTTAATTTAACTAGTATAGTAACTATAGAGTTATCCCTTTAAGTTAGATATTAGGCCTACTTAAATCTAGGCCTAATATTACTATTAGTATCTTATAACTTCTCTCTCTTCTAGGCCTCTATAATTATTTATAACTTATTAATAATACCTAACTAAGTAATAAATCTCTTATAAGACTACTATAAAAGGGCTTTTATAAGTCTATTAGCTATTAGTTTAGCTAAAAGGGTATAAATAACCTTAATATACCCTTCTATAACTTCCTATTATAACTAGTAGTTATAGATATTAATTTAGCAGAGTTTTATCTATAGCTAAAATATCTCTTTTATAATAAGGCTTATAGTTTATAGGTTATTATACTAGATTATAACTTTTAGTATATTAGTAGCTATAGGATCTATAAATTTAGGTAGTTTATTATTTAAGAGAGAGATTTATAGGATAGTAATAAGTTAACTTGCAAATAGTCCCTCTTTTACTACTTAAAAGAGAGTAAAAAGCTCTACCTCTATAGTTAATATAGTAACTATATTTTACTTATTTGCCCTCTATAATATTATCTTTCTAAAAAGCTTTATTATAAAGGATTAGAAGCTCTTATAGTCTTATATATTATTTATAAAACTAGTATCTAATATAACTTTAAGTTCTTTAGTTAATCTCTTAAAGACTCTATATTCTAGGTATAGTCCCTTTATTTATATAAGATATTAAATAATATAGTTAGTAGTATATTAGTAATAAAGCTTAGAGTTTTAGTTAAAGCAGGTAAGTCTGCTAACTATAAATAAGATATTAGGTCTTATTATTACTATAATATATAGTAGTAATCCTACCTTTTACTAGTATCTTATAATATTAGCCTTTATTACCTCTCTTTTATAGGGTAGAAGTTCTTCTTATACTATTAGAGTCTTATAGTCTCTTATTAATTTGCTATCTAGGAGTTTTAATAGCTTCTTAAAGAAGGATAACTATAAGAGCTATAGTTTATATCTATATTAATCTTAAATAACCTTAATTTCTAGAAACTACTAAATATTCTTCTCTTCTTTAAAGTAGTATTATAGTTAGAGTTTACTAATTAGCTATCTCACCTTAATTTTTTTAAAAGGGAGATATATAAATATATAGTTATTAATATAAAAGAAAAATAGAATCTTACTATTATGCTAGTAGCAGTTTTTACTAGCTACTTACTTAAATCTACTTACTATAAGACCTATTTCTAGGTATTATTACTATAAGAGTAGTAAATAGCAAAGTCTATAGAGGGCTTTAAGTAACTTTAAAATATATCTACTCTTCTAATACTCTAGTACTATCTCTATATAAACTTCTTTATTAAGATTAGTATAAATAAAAGTATTAACTGTATTATATTATAGGAGGTTTATATTAAACTGGTTTATAACTATAATAAGAGTTCTAAAAGATATACTAGCTAAAATAGCAGTATAGGTATCTCTTAGATTATAAGGCTATTAATCTCCTCTAATAATAAGTCTTGCTTTAACTTTAATAAGTTTTCTATACTTATTTAGCTTATAGATATATATTTAGTAGCAGCTAAGAACTTTATAACCTTATACTATTATACTAGGCACTTTAATTTATAAATTTAATAGTTTATAACTATTTAGATATAATTTCTTAGCTTTTCTAAACTTATCTTCTAATAGGTAACTAGCTAGTTAGCTATAAGATAAGAGTAATAATAGCAGATCTCTCTAGCAGGTTCCTTTTAGACACCTCTTTAACCTATTCTTAGTAGAATTATTTAATACTATTAGACTAAGTAGGAGGCTTCTAGCTTTAAGGCTTAATACCTAGTTATACTTCTTACTAGTTTTAGGTTAGCTAAACTATAGATATAAATAGAGATTATCTTACTACTTAATTAATTTGCTTAGCTTTATACTAGCTAGAAATACTACCTTATAGGAGGTTTTTAAATTAATTCTAAATTTCTCAGATTTAGTAGTAATAACCTCTCCCCCCTTTACTTTAAGATCTCCTATTACTTAGAAGAATAATAAGAGTAGAGATTAAGATAGAGTAATAAGTTAGAACTAAGCTTAAAAGTATTTAAACTTATCTTATAGCTAGAACTTAGTTAGTATATTAACCTTATTAGTTTCTATTAGATTAGTTAGTAATAACTATTTAGCTTCTTTATTATTCTTAGTGTTATCTAGGTTTAGTATTTATTATAGCTTTATTAACTTAATAATATTATTATAGTAGTTATATATTTCCTCCCAGATTATCTTCTAGAAGTTATCCTTCTACTTATTAATATTATTGCTAAATTTTATACTTTTATTAAATCTAATATCCTTTATAGTAATAACTTCTTGCTTTACTAGGTGCTAAACTTAGTAGGAGTTTAATAAAGTATAGCTAATAAGGTATCTAATTTAAGCCTTAGAGTTAAAGTACTAGAAGCAGTTTTTATAAAGTTAAGCTTATATAGTTAAGGTAAATACTTTATAGCTATATTATTATAGGTAGGAGATATCTAGTATAGCAGTATTACTCTTTATAGACTAGTATAGAAGTTTATATAGGGTTTTCTAACCTCTTAACTATAATAGAGTATAGTTATATATATAGGTTACTACTATATAGATCTCTAGCTATAAGTAAGGTAGGAGTTTTAATAATAAATAAAGATATTTAGCCTTTATCTTTATAACTGCTATAATTCTCTCTCCTCTCCTATTTTAAGCTTATATATTTAGCACTAATAGTTTAATTTAAATACCTATTACCTAAATAAGGCTCTCTACCTCTAGATATTTAAGGATTTTATTATTATATTTAAAGGCCTTAATTATAACTTTTAACTCCCTTTTAACTAAGTTAATAAATTAGATAAATACTTTTATTAGAGTTCTAGTTAAGTAGTTTTTAAAGTAGTAGTTCTAGGTATAACCTAATAGTTAGTCTATAAAGAGTAAAAGAGTTATAAAGCCTCTATATTCTTATTTAAATAAGTAAAAGTCTAGAGCTATTTATCTTTCTAGAGTTAAGGTTATAATAGACTCTCTAAGTATTTATTATACTTATTAGATTATCTTTCTAAGACTATATATATTATAGTCTACTATTATTAGGGGTATTCTACCTTTTACTCTTATACTATATATTGCTACCTTAAAATAGCATATTATAGCCTCTCCTATATAGCTAAGTTAAAAGTACTAGTTACTATAAGTACCCTTTCTTAGCTTTCTTCTTATTAAAGTAGTATAGGTATTATATTATAAGGGGATTAGAATAGTATTATTATAGAACGCTATTTAAGGCTCCTTTAATATATACTTAAGAATATATTAATTATAGATATTAAGTACTTTAGCTATAAATATACTATCTTATTATTAAAGGTAGTAGTTATCTAGTTTATTATCCTAGTAGATACTCTTCTTCTTTAAGTATTTATAGGATATAAGATTACTTACTATAGTACTATAGTAAATAGTATTAGAGAGATATAGTATTACTAGATAACTTTTAGATCTAATAATATTTACTATTATAGATCTATAACCTTTAATTAGTATTAGCTTAAATCCTATAAGGATAAAATCTTTATTATAAGCACTATATAGGGTCTTAAAGCATTTAAGGTTATTTAAAATATAGACTATTAAGTCTAAATCTAAAAGTACTAATTTAGATAACTTATAGGTATAAGTTATAGTAAATACTACTTTTTTAACTCCTATCTTTTCTCTATATTACTTTAAGAGTTATTAATCCTTTATAGAGATTTTTAAACAGTTAATCTTATCTGCTAATTCTCTCTTATATTACTTCTTTATAAAGTTAGTAACTATCTTACTTAAAGTCTAGTTATTAAATATCTTATTAGTAAAAATATACTAGCACTTTAATAGGTAGTAAGGACCTATATATACCTAATACTTATTAACTCCCTTTTTATACTTATTCTATTAATTATTAGACTCTTTATTAGGTTATCTTTTCTTTAACTTATTTTAAGGTTAAGAAGTCTTTACTAGATAGATTAGAAGGTTAGTTATTATTAGTCTAAAAGCTCTGCTCTTTATAATATATAACTTTAAGGCTATAGTATTAACTATTTCTAGGACTTTATCTTATATACTTTTAATAAGATTATTAAGCTTTAGAGTTTTATTATTAGCCTCCTTTCTATAGATTAACTTATATATTATAACCTATAAAGAGAGAGAGATTTAGTAAGTAGTATAGATAAAGTTATTAAACTACTTTAATTTCTTACTACTCTCTACTATATTAACTACTCTTAGTTTAGATATAGCTAACTTATACTTATTAACCTACTTAGTAGTAAACTTTTAAGTTATAATCTTTTCTTTATAAGAGACTTAAAGGACTTCTATATAGACTACTTTTATTATCTTTAGTTACTAGATATTATTAATTTTAGCTCTTACCTTTAAATAGATAATTATATCTATAATAGAGTTTTAAGGTATAAAGTAAGTTAATTAGTACTTAGAGTTAACTATCTTTTAAATATAGTCTTTAAATTAGACTATAATCTTATATAAGTCCTTAATATTCTTTATTTTATCCTTATATATTAATAGCTATATTATATATATATACTAGTCTTATCTTATTAAGTTATTAAAGAACTATACTAGCTTAGATTCTATTAGTATTACTTATTCTAACTCTAGCTAGGCTATACTAGATACTAGAGTAGATAATCCTCTTATTCTAGTATTCTAGATATTAGCTGCTAGAAAGTTAGCCTTTTAGAGGTAGTTTTAAAGTTTTAGCTTTCTTAGAATAGTATTTAGAATAATATTAAGATCCTCCTTCTCTATATCCTCTAGGTTAATATACTCCTATAGTTCTATTACCTAGAGTTTATACTAGGTTTAATCCTACTATAGGGGCTAATTAGCTAGACTATTAAGTATAGATAAGAAACTAGAAGCTATAGTAGTACTAGTAGTAGAGGGTTTACTATAAACTTATATATTAATAATATAGGGGTAAATTTAATACTATAGATTTATCCTAATAGCTTTAATTAGCATTATATATAATATTCAGACTATTAATTATTAAATTATATAGTATAGGGTATAAAAATAATAATATATTAAGTGTGTAGCTATTTGGAAATCTCTGTGCATAGATCTATGCGTTATTTACGCCTAAAAGTGGCTAATATCTGTGTCACGCTATTGCGCCACAGTTGCTGCTGCTTTTGCGCGCACTTAGCGCGTCACTGTGTATGCTAAGGGGTTAATTTGACACTTTAAACTATTCTATTTATTTATTAAACTTTTATTCTACTTTATTTTAGAATATAATTCCCCTCTTTAAACTAGATTATTCTTTAATTAGTTTAATTATTAATTCTTTATAAATTACTTTATAACTATCCCTAAAATTAGTTCTTTATAATACTTATAGTTTTAGAGTCTAATATTTCTTATTTTAGTAATATAGCTCTGTCTTAAGTAGCTAGATAGCTTAGAGGAGTAGTTAGTAGTAAAGTTTCTATTTTCCACTCTAATTAGTTTTATAGCTTTTATATATAATTATTAAGAGATTATTCTCTCTTTATAAAGCTTTTTTTACTCTTTATAATAGAGATTCCTTATTAGTTATTTATAGTACTATAGCTAAATACCTTTCTAAAGATAAAATCTTCTTTTATAGAGTTATATTAAAATCTATTATTATTTAATCCTATTTTTATTACTTAAATTTTACTATTTGAATTCTTAACCTTTATATATTCTATTTTATTTTTGAAAACTTTATAGAGTTATTAAAGAAATACTCTCTTTATAAGTAAATAACCTCTTTCTATACCTTAGATAATTTAAGTAATTACTTATGATATAAGTATTTATCTAAGGTTATAGATAGCAATATGATTATATATAAGGTTTGTGACGTGACGCTTGGCTATAACATGCACCTTTAGAATTATGCCCTCAGGATTCACAGCACCATGTCTTGAGCACCCATCCCCGCCATGATACTAGGACTAGGGCTCCAGGTGAAGGGTGATCTATTGTCTTGCGTTTCTACACGCCTAGCATAATCCTAAGTAGTACATGCTGCACTGCGACTCGGCGCTGAATGATTATGACAGATTGGGTGACGGCTTTCAGGTTGCTGGGCTCGTAAGAAATTGCGTGACCTCAGGGTTTCAACTCGTTGGGCAAGTGACGAGGCGAGAGCAAATCTCCCCCGGCGAAGATGCACAGGTTTACAAGCAAAGGCGTTCAGCTTCTCACTGCTGCACTTAGTTTAATACGATTGGGTTATCTACTTTTCCACTGTACTTAATCCTTATTTGATATCACTCACGTGTGGGCTATCTGCGGCAGTGGAATCCGCGTCTGCTTGTGGCTTTTTCTTCGGATGTTCTACCAGCCTCGTCATCCTCCATGCCATCTGTGGTTGCCATTGCCGCAATGCCGACCTAATCCCCAAGTTCCCTTTTTCTTGATACCACGAATCATCCGACTTTCCACCGAAACTTGACTAATGCTGCATCGGATGTGGGCTTCAAGTGAATCAAGTCCCTTGATGGCGAGAAAGACTCGCTCGGCACTGTGCAGCAACGGCCTTCCCAGACGTCTCATGCGGTCAATAATGAGTTTTCGGGTTGGCTGCAACGTCACCGAACTATGCCAGTCAAGAACCGGTTTTAAGGAAGCGTGGACGCCCAGATTCACTCAAAGAGGGGCGACGAACGGTAAGTGAGATGAGACAAGCTGTAATTACTATAGACGAATGCTGACAGCTTGAACTCTAGGAAATGTCACTGATTCCGTCCGCGATCAAATGATGCATCAAGATCGTGAATTCGCTACCTTTCATAGCGCCAACCTTAACGAGAAGGTCGATTTCAATCTGCAGAACACTTTCCTTTTACAAAATACTAAGGAGCAACTTTACATATTATTCAGATTGTCAGTCTCACGCGATCCTCGCGCAACGCGACATATGGTACCTAAAGAAGCTTGGAAGCCCCTGCCGCCCGGTCCTGAAATTATAGACTTGGAGCGACAGCGACGCGAGTTGAATAGAGGTCAATAGCGCGAACAAGGTATGGAGAACGAGACCGAAGTACTTTCACTCACGATATACCAGCCTCGACTCAGAGGGCCTAGATCAGAGACCATCGCAAACTATGCCAACGCGCACTGTCGGGCTCACCGAGCTATTGACACGATGGTCCCTGAATCTACAATGTGACGGGCGGTGGTCACAATACGAAAGCAGAGGTTGCTTCTGCTGCTACAGGGTTGCTGGGTGGTGGATAGGGTGTTAACAGAGCTTGCATGGCTGCCCGCTTGGGCTTGGGTGCTGTAACGGGATTGGCTTCTTCTTGATAGTTCTAATCTGGTTAAGGGGCAACATGTTTGTGGTAGCGCCCGTTGCTCATACAGCCGCTATGAAGGTCCATGAAATGCTTTGTGAGGAGGAGGCACCTAGGATACTTGGTTTTGATGATAGGTTTGGCGTTAGTCCGACGTTCTCCTGTTGAGTAATTCTAGAGGATAGCGTCGAATTATTAATCTATAGACTGACGTTTGGAATAACTAAGTGTAAATATTAGCGTTGCCAGGAACTATTGTGGTTAATATGTGAAGATTGCAGCTCTTGAGGCTAGTTTAGAGGTAATGAGTGGATTATGATAATTCGTAGTGTTAGGTCTAGATCTAAGATGTAGCATAAATAACAGGAAAGAAAGATTGCGCTGCCACAAGAAAAGGGGTCAATCACCATGACTCTCAGCAAGCGGCTGCCCCATCTTTCAGAGCCTCTTCAAAGCTCTCTTTTGAAGTTTTTATAGTTAAAAGCCAAGAAGACGAGGGTCGGCTGGCCTTCTCTATCATTGGGGCTAGGTTCGGCTTGGTGGTAATCTTGCCTCTGCTCTCACCTCGCCAATTTCGCCCTCATCGGAAATCAGTACCCACCACAACCGCGTCTGGCTTCCCGCCCCGTCTGCACACGCCGAACATACCTTGAGTCAATTCCTAGGTGGCGGGCTTGATTTGCCCTGGGAAAACACTTGGCACTGCCGCAAGGAAAACCACCAATCTAATGTGCCATTCAGCTGCACATCAAGCCACGAGAGGTCGCTAGTTATTTCTGGCTCCGAAAGTGACACAGCAGACACGAACAGCCTTTTGTCGTGTCTAGAGAAGCCATCAATAGCTGGGAACAGAACGCTGAATAAGGTCTGGAACGGAGCAACAGCTGCAAATTCGATGTTATGATCGCGAAACCTCTGCAGCTGGGCTCGAACGACTGGATAATCTGAAAGAAAAGGGTTCATGACGACGAAAGTACTGATTTTGGATGTAGTTGTGAACTATATCATAGGGCAAGTGAAAAAGAAAGACTGGTTGCTGGATGAGCAGCTCCTTCAAGTTTCATTAACGGAGAACGAGCACCTTTTATAGACAGATGCACCAGGCATCTTTTGCCATCTCATGGACGACATTTCGCGCATGAACAAACTGATATACGATACATGATGTACCAGTTCACATGAAGCAAGGGTTTTCACCACAGCGGCCGAAGACCATCGTCTCCTTACCTAGACCATTGGCGGCTTCCCATGAAGCAGATCGGGCAATGAGTGCACCAGAGATATAGTTAATAAAGTCTAGTACGATTAATAATTAGCTGAGATTCAAGCTGTGTATCGCTGCCCTCGCCCCACCCACATAAGGTGCGCATTTCGCCGGTCCGCAGAAGACAGTGTACAGAGAATCTAGACTCCGACCGAACGAATGGTGTACTGGCCTTGGTTACACTTTGACATTTGTTTCTGCTCGCTCTAGTGCTTATAGGATTTTCCTCAATTCTGCACACACTTTTACTTAGAGTTGGCAATTACCCGGCCCGCAGGTACCTATAGATACCCGTGAAATAGATAGGTAGTTATGGGTAGTACCCATAGATAGCGGGCAATACCTATAAATATCTATAGGTTAAGTGGGTTTAGGTAATTAAGCCTATAGATATAGTGTAAATACTATACCTATAGGCTTAGATAGTTTATAAGTAATTATACCTATAGGTAATTTATATTTTTATTAGAGGTTATAGATATCTTTTATAGTAATTAGGCTAATTTATAGATATATTATAAATAGCTAAAATTCTATTACTATCTTATTATATTTTAATACCCCTTTTTACCCTTATATCTTAAACTATCTATTACTATAAAGCTTACTAGCTCTTAGAATAGTCTTAACTAAGTTAAGGTTTTTAGGTATAATAGTAATATATTTAGTATAAATAGTAGTAAGATTAATTACTAAACTAATTAGTTTAATAAATAAATAAATTAGAGAGGGGGATAATTACTCTTAAAAATACTAGAAAGAAGACTCTTTAAAGACTCTTAGAAAGCTTTAATAGCTAACTTTATCTAGTAAATATTACTACTATAGCTAATATTATTATAGATTTCCTAGTAAACCTACTAGAAGGAAAGCTTAGAGATAATAAGATTAGTTAATTTCTAGTAGGTTCTAATTTTATAAAAAGTCTTAGCTAAAGCAAATTAATTTATAGCTATCTTTTATAGTAATCTTAGCTTACTACTAGAGTACTAATAGTGCTTTTTTTTCTAGGCTTAGCTTAGAGTAAGAGACTAGCTAGGGAGAAACTTTCTAGCTAACTTCTTAGTAATCTTAGTAGTAGTCTTCTTAGTAGCAGTCTTTTTAGTAAGAGTTTTCTTACCTATAGTAAGCTTCTTACTAGTAATAGTAGCTTTATACTATATTTTTATATATATAGAAGCTATAGCTTAAATAGAGATTAGTATAGATAATTACTATAATAATTAAAAGGATAAATTACCTATTTATAGTTATAGTAGTTATAGAATATAGGAGGAAAGTTAGTATAGTTAGGGAAAAGTAGGATTTATATTTAGTAATAATTTTTATTAACTAAGCAGAAAGGAGTAAATATTAATAAAGGCTGGGGCTATAAGAGCTAGAAAGGATAGCAAATAACATAACTCCACCTATAAATAGACTAGAATAATAAAAATAGGCTTAAAAGATATATAAAGTAATTTACAGATCTAATTAAAAGAGATTACTAAAAATAAGCATAAATTTACTAAGAAAATCCTAAAAAACTTAAAAATTAAGTATTAAGATATTTATAATAATAATAATAGGTTCTCCTCTCTTTTATACTCCTCCTCTCTCCTTTACTATAATTCTTCTATAATAGATCTATATACTAAGAGAGCTCTCTTAGAAATTATACTACTAAGTTCCACTTATCCTATTCTAATTATTTCCTTAAAACTCTTTATAATATTATAAAGGAGAGTCTTAATAGATAAATAAATCTACTTATATAAAAAATATATAAAACCTTATTTATAGACCCTTCTATTTAATAGTTTCTTTTTAGTAGGTGATTTTACTATTAAGAAGATCTATTAGATACTATTATTTTCTATTATAAACTATATCTTAATAATAGCTTTATAACCTTCTCTTTCTTATTATATTTCTTATTCTATTTTAAACCCTAATATAGCTAAAACTATTCTTCCTATTAAGGTAGATATAAGAAATTATAGTAATATAACCCTTTAAAAGTATTCTACTCTATCTATTTTTATTAGTTAACTCTCTAATAAATATAGTCTTCTCTATTATAATTATATTTATCTAAAATATTAAGATATTTAAGATAAGATAGTATATCTATAATTATAACTTATAATTAAGGTTTAGTATTTATACTTTAATTTAGTATTTAAAGGACTTATATTTAAAGTTAGTATTTTAGATAATTAAGTTTACTATCTAATATATTAGATAAAGCTAATTCTAGTAAATCTCTTAGAGGGGGAATTTTAGGCTTATTATTATCTCTAAAGTTTTCTATATTATTATCTAGAAGTAAGAGTTAGCTAGATTTAGATATAGAGGGTTATATAGAAAAAAAAGGATTTTTTTTAAAGTCTTATTAGCTATATAAGGTGTTTTATAGGGTAAAGCTAATATTAATAGATATATTATAGAATTCTATAATAATAGTAGAAGTATATTAATTAACTAAAGAGATTTCTATATTAGCAAAGAGTTCTCTATCTCTCCTAGCTATATAGCTAAATTATAGTAATAAGATACCCTCTTAAAGAAATACTTAGGCCTATTTAATATATCTAAGTTTATATATAAACCTATTAAGACAGAGCAGTGCAGACAGCCTAGTTTAGAGAGTGCCCAGACAGGTATATTAGTTAGTATAGTATAGTAGGACTTTTACCTTATTAAGAGCAGGGAGGAGAATAGAGGAGTATTAGTAGTTAGTATTACTACTATAGTTTATCTTATTATTTAAAAGCTTTTATCACTTTTACTTAATAGTTTATATCTATAATAAGGTTATTATACTTAGAGAGATCCTTTTCTTTATTTTAGGGCTTCTAGATATAAAGCTATAATATTATAATATTCCTATATAAGTATATAGTTTTATTATTTTTATTTTAAGGTTCTCAGTCTGTTTTAATAGTATCTAGAAGCAGATTCTTCTCTCTTAGAACTTCCTCTATAATACTTAAAAGGGGTATACTTCTATACTATATAAATAGGCTTATATTTAATATAGAACTATAATATATTATTCTAACTACTTAATAGAATATTAACTTTATAAACTTAGTAGCTATAATAATAGACTTTATAAAATAATATTTAGAAGTCTCTTTATAGATCTAATCTAAGAAAATACTAGATATAATAGCTATATAGTTAGAGTTTTTAAATAGAAATACTTAAGATTCTAAAAATCTAGCTATAATAGCTTTAAACTTTACTAGATTAAAAAGTTTTCTCTTTTCTCCTTAGTTCTTATAAAAGTAGAGCTAGTATCTGCTTTCTATAACCTAGAATCTAATAATTAATAATAAAGTAATAAATTAATAATACTAGTTAGGCTAATAAGCTTAACTAAGAGAATTTAGGCTCTATCTTAGTTACTATATAGTTAATATCTATAGAATTAAGGAAATTATAGTATTATATTACTTATAAGAAAAAATAGAAAAGAGTTTATAAACTTATAGATAGAATAGAAACTATAACTACTTCTAGCTATATTAAGAAGGAGAGCTTATATACTTATAGGAGAAATAGAAACTATAACTACTTCTAGCCTATAATTTATAACTACTATTTAGAAAGAGAAGGAGGTTAAAGCCCTCTTTCTCTCTATCTACTTAATTATTATAGATTAAATTACTATATAACTCTTCTCTTTTATTATTAGATACTTTAAATATTAATAAACTTTAATATTAATACTAATATTAAATTATAATAAATTATATTAACTACTTACTATACTATATCTAAGTAATACTCTAAGAAATCTAGGAAAGCTTTTAAGGTTAGTATATCTGCTTTAAACTCTTCTAGCTTTAAGAAATATATTCCAGGTATAAAACCTTTTAAAGAAGCTATATTTAAAAGTATTTAGAAATAAGCTCTTTACTCTACTATTATAGATAATAATAGATCTAAGAAGTTTTTACCTTTATAATCCTAAAGTGCTAAGATTAGTTATTAGATCTATACTAGTAAGAATATCTATAATAAGTATAAGAACTATAAAGATATAGCTTCTCTTAAACTATAGAGAGTAGATCTAGATTAGTAGCTAGATAAGATTATATCTATAAAAGCTATTACTATACCTTTTATAGGAAACTTAGCCTCTCTACTTACTATTAGTATTATAGAGGTAATTAAGGAATTTGCTAAAGCTATATAGAAGTAGTATATTATTATTTTAATTATCTCTTATAGCTTAGAAGCTTCTAAGTTTACTAGTAATAATATTTCTAACTTTTTTAAGAATTATTTATTTTATACTAAGCTTTATAGATAGGATAAAGAGAAGATAATTACTCTAGTTAGCTAGCACTATATTAAGGTCTATTAGTAAACCTTTAAGAGTATTTCTACTTAATATAATAATTAGCTCTCTCTTAAAGATAACTTCTATAAGATATATAGTATTATAGATCTAAATACTTATCTAAACTCTAATAAGAAGCTTTAAAGCCTTATTTCTAGCCTAGAAATTAGTAATTCTAAGTATATCTCTAAATTTCTTACTAAGATTAATAACCTTTAAGATAGAGTAGCTAAAAGGAGACTATCTATACTACTTAATATAGAGATTAACTATATTATCTTTTACTACTTTTCTAAGTAAACTATAAGATATATTTTAAAGATTCTCTATAAGAACTATTAAAGTCTCTTTTTAGTCTTTTAGATTTAAATAGAGATTATAATTACTAAATAGATTTAGTTTTAATAGGTATATATATAACTATAAGGTGTTAGAGAGAATATCCTAGCTAGTATACTAGTTACTATACTAATAAAGACTAGAACTATAAGGGCTAGAAAGGATAGCAAATAATATAACTCTACCTATAAATAGACTAGAATAATAAAAATAGGCTTAAAAGATATATAAAGTAATTTGCAGATCTAATTAAAAGAGATTACTAAAAATAAGCATAAATTTGCTGAGAAAATCCTAAAAAACTTAAGAATTAAGTATTAAGGTATTAATAATAATAATAATAAGTTTCTCTCTCCTCTATACTCCTCCTCTCTCCTTTACTATAATTCTTCTATAACAGACCTATATATTAAGAGAGCTCTCTTAGAAATTATACTACTAAGTTCTACTTATTCTATTTTAATTATCCCCTTAAAACTCTTTATAATATTATAAAGGAGAGTTTTAATAAATAAATAAATCTACTTATATAAAAATATATAAAATCCTATTTATAGACCCTTTTATTTAATAGTTTCTTCTTAGTAAGTAATTTTACTATTAAGAAGATCTATTAGATACTATTATTTTCTATTATAAACTATATCTTAATAATAGCTTTATAACCTCTTCTTTCTTATTATATATCTTATTCTATTTTAAATTCTAATATAGCTAAAACTATCCTCTCTACTAAGATAGGTATAAGAAATTATAGTAATATAACCTTTTAAAAGTATTCTACTCTATCTATTTCTATTAATTAACTCTCTATTAGATATAGTTTTCTCTATTATAGTTATATTTATCTAAAATATTAGAATATTTAGAATAAGATAGTATATCTATAATTATAACTTATTATTAAGGTTTAGTACTTATACTTTAACCTAGTATCTAAAAGACTTATATTTAAAGTTAGTATTTTAGATAATTAAGTTTACTATTTAATATATTAGATAAAGCTAACTCTAGTAAATCTCTTAGAGAGAGAATTCCAGGCTTATTATTATCCTTAAAGTTTCCTATATTATTATCTAGAAATAAGGATTAGCTAGGTTTAGGTATAGAGGGTTATATAGAGAAGAAATAATTTTTCTTAAAGTCTTATTAGCTATATAAAGTATCTTATAGAGCAAAGCTAATATTAATAGGTATATTATAGAATTCTATAATAATAGTAGAAATATATTAGTTAATTAAAGGGATTTCTATATTAGTAAAAAGCTCTCTATTTCTCCTAGCTATATAGCTAAATTATAGTAATAAGATACCCTCTTAAAGGAATACTTAAACCTATTTAATATATCTAAGTCTATATATAAACCTATCTCTTTATTAGGTTAAATTAACAATATAGTAACTAGTTAATAGGATTATTCTAAGATATACTAGAACTCCTATCTTATAATACTATCTATTAAGATTATTTATAGTATCTATAAATTATTAGTTACTTTCTAAATCCTATATAGAGTTCTAGTAAAAGTAATTACTATTCACTTAGTCTATAATAATTATTATCTAATAACTATTACTATAATTAAGTAATAAGAAGGTAGCTATAGTATCCTAAAGGTTACTTATACCTCTCCTTATTATACTAACTATATCTGCTATAATCTCTATTCTAGATATCTAAGATAGCTCTTAAAGTGGGATATAGATAGAAAGCAAAAACCCTCTAATTATAAGCCTAAAAAGGCTTATAACTTCAGAGTTATCTAAGTTTTCTTATCTTATTAGTATCCCTTATATATTATAGAGGTTAGATCTATAAGCCTAGACGCCTAATATATCCTTTACTAATAAGATTAATTACTAAGCTACTATTAATAATTCCCTTAATTAGCATATTTATAGAGCTATAAAGGGTAATTATAATCTACTAGTAGGTTATAATAAAGTCCAGGATAGTAATATACCTTAGTAGTAGAAGAAGTATAGAATCCTATTTCTCAGTTATAGTATCTATTTTAAAGATAAAATTAATTATATAATAGTTAAACTATACTTACTTAGTCTATAAATTCTTAGATAAGACTATAAAAATAGCAGCTAAAGTTACTTAGCCTTTAAAATAGTTTTTATTATTATTTTATTAGTTTATCTGCTCTTATAGCTTTTTATTACTAGTTTCTATCTTATTAAATTAATCTAGAAGTATAATATTAGCAGGAATAAAGACCTCTTATACCTTTAAATTATATCTATCCTTATACTTATTAATTATTGCTTTAGTAGTATTATAAACTATTCTATTTTAGTCTAGCTAGTTCTAATAAAGAAAGGCTTTAGAAATAGCTACCTTCCTATTTACTCTCTTACTATATAGTTCTAGTATAAGTATATAGCTAGTCTGTAAATTACTATATTAAATCTAAGACTTATCTTACTCTTTTTATCCCTATTATTTAACTAGCTCTTCTAGAATATCCTATAATATAATATTATTAGTATTTTCTTTATTATTAAGAAGTTTAGTAACTTACTAGGTAATTTAAATTAGAGGATCTTAGACTATAGATAGGTCTACTATTTAGGAGGCCTATTAAATATAAGTGTTATAAGGTTCTAAGTAATAGCTTCTTGCTTTTACCTATTTTATAGTAATAATATCTTTAACTAGATTAATATACTAGTTTCTAGGCTTAAAGCTAAAGAATATTATATTAATAAAGTTATATAACTATATTATATCTTTTCCTTAATTTATAAAGCTAATAGATTACTTAGAGTATAGTTTATTATAACTAATAACTTATATAATCTCTTCTATTAGTTTTAGCTACTACTTTTCTACTATTCTACTAGCAGCTACTATATAGTTTATAAAGCTATCTTTATTAATAAGAATATACCTTAAAATTATCTAGCTATTTATCCTCCTAGCTATATAGCCTTTATTAATAATACCTACTTTAACTTAGATATTAGAATTAAGGCTACTAATAAAGTAAAAAGATATTATATAGTAATAGACTTCCCTCTAGCTAGCTTTAAGATACTTAATATAGCTAATAATAATATAGGCTACTACTCTATAAAACTAGTAGTATCTAAAAGCCTAAAAAGATATATATTACTATAGTTCCTCTTACTAAAAGCCTCTATAGCCTCCTCTTTCTCTATCTCTTCTAAACTCTTAATATTATTAGTAGCTGCTTTAATAGTTACTATAACTAGCTTATAGGTAGTAGTACTACTATTACTAATATTAAGTCTATATATTATTCTAAGATTATTATTTATAAGACTTAGTAGCTTCTATAATATTTAAGTTAAAAGTATTATCTCCTTAGCTAGTAACTCTCTTAATAAAGCTTAGAATATCTATCTTATAGTTAGCTCTATTAATATTAAGAGTTCTAAAGTTCTCTATAAAAGAGTTAATAATTAAGCCTATAGTTTATACTATAAAAGGTTCTTTAGTCTTAGCTCTCTACCTTATTAGAATTATCTTTATAGAGACTTAAAGCATAGTTATTAGTTTAGACTTAATAAAGCCTAATAGTTACTAAAGTTTCTGCTAAGTAGTGGACTATTTAATTAGAGTATCTTTAACTATAATCTATTACTTTAAAATAACTTTAATAGGTTAGTAGTTAAGACTTTAAGCTATAGCTCTTATTATTCTCTCTAAAAAGTAGCAGTAAGTAATATAAATAAGTTTAGTATCTATAAGTTCCAGATCTCTATATAGAATAGCTCTCTATTAAAGCTAGTAAATAGTAGTAATTAATACTATAACCTATAAAGGGTTATTATCCTTAATATAAAAGCCTATAACTAGGTTCTAAAAGTCCTTATTAGGGTTCTATTAACACTTTAGGTCTATAAATCTAAATTAGTAAAGAAGTTTCTCCTTAGCTTCTTTCCAGATCTTAGCCTTATTAATATAGAATTATATTATATTTTAATAGTTACTAGAACTATATATATAAACCTTATTCTTTATATCCTTATTAGTTTTATAGTAAAGCTTAGAAAAGCTCTTATAGTCTATAATAAAGTTAGAGATATTAATCCTAATAAACTTAGATATACTAGTTAAGTAGAGAGTTATTATAGCTATAGTAGAATATCTTATTAGAAAAATAGCTAGAACTATAATATCTTAATTAGTATATATCCTCTTAGATAAATAATAAGAACTAGGAGATATTACCCCTATTCCCAGAGAGAGATTTGCAGATCTATTTATACTATCTTTAGAAGCTAGCTATCCTATAACTTATAGTTATATTTTACTAAATAAAGTTCCTATAAACTTCTTTTTAGGCTGCTTTTCCTTATTAGAAGAGGATCCTATATCTAAGTTATTATTTAAATAAGAAGAAGATATAATACTTATAGGCCTATAAATATCAGGTTTATTATTATATAGTTAAAGTAATAAAGCTTTCTAAGCAGAAAAGTGAATTTATTATTATAATATCTTCTAAATAGAAAGATAGAATAAGTAATTATAACTCCTTTAAATAATAAAAAAGGAAAAATAATATATACTAAATAAATATAGAAAGGTCTCTTAACCTTAATCTTACTATTCTAGGCTTTTATAGATCTACCTTAAATCTTATTACTTAATATAAAAGGGTCTCTCTAATAATACTCCTATCTTAGAAAACTTTATAGCTTTACTATATTAGAATATCTTAAATATTAGTATTCTTTACTCTTAGCACTTAAGGCTATACTAGTAAGAGGTTTATTAGTATTTATTTACTAATCTAGTTAATCTTACTATACTTATTAGCTTAGTAAGACTGCTAATTACTATATTAGTCTTAGATATAGCTATCTTAGCTACTCTAGCTATAACTTACTAGTTAAATAATAGTAATATTAAAAGTGTATAAGAGAGGGGGAAAGAGAGTATATTTACTAGAACCTGCTAATAGCATATAAAAGGAAGTATATCAGGGTCTTTATTATTCCCACTTTAATTCTAAGAGAATATATAGCTATTACTATCTTTATAAACTAAGATAGGCCTATAAATATCTTTCTCTATCTTTTCTGTTTTAGCTATTAATTATATTATTATTCTTTATTATTTATAGATTTTTTAAGTATATTATTATATTTAATATAGATTAGTTATATATATATATATGTTAATAGCAGGGATATATAGATATAATAAAGGCACCCCACTCTCTGAGAAGCCTTTTAAAAGCTATTAAAAAGAGTAAAAGGAATCCACCTCTAGGCACTATTAAGATAGGATAGGATAACTATAGCTATGCAAAAAGAAGGACTCTAATAAAAAGAGCGTGATATATTATATATATATTAGGGAAAAACTACTCTTAGAGCGTGCGCGCGCGCGGGCGCATATATATATATGCGCAGGCTTATATAATCCCAGCTTTCCTAGGTACTGCGTGCAAGGTGGGTAGCCCCACCACTGCGCCCATTACAATCCTCCCCAAAGCTGGGAACATAGAAGCTAAAAGAGCTCTGCAGGAAAAAAAAAAAATCCACAGTTAAACCTATAACCTCTATAATAGCAACTATAATAGCATATAGACTTATACCCCTATACTATAGGTCCTCCCTATAACTTATACCCTTTATAGTGAGTGTGCAGTAATATAGTATATAGTGCAGTGCAGACCTTCTTATCAGGTAGGTCTACATAGCGGTGGCAGTGGCGGGTAGCAGTGGGCGCAATAGTCAGATCTTTTAGGCCCTGCAGAGGGTGGGCTTTAGCAGGCTTCAGCGGGTGGCAGCAGGTGGCAGCAGCGGTGGGCGCGCAATAGAGGGCAGCAGTGGGCGGCGGCAGGCGCAAAAAGAGCGTAATTGTCAGATTGTAGGGTCCGGAACGCGCAGTGCGAGTCGGGCGCGACGTTAGTCCGGCTCCGCGCGCGGGCCCGAAGCAGCCCGGGCGCACTAACTGCGACCAGGGTGTGCACAGTAAAAGGGGGTTAGGACGCGCCCAAATAAGGGTGAATATATAGACATATACACTATAGTATTATAAATATATATATAATTACACCTAATTTAATAATTAATAGTCTAATATATATTATATTACTATAAATACTACTCCAAAACCTTAATTATAAGATAATAACTACTATAACTACCTTTTAGCTATATAGATATAGTAACTAGATCCTCTAAATTAACCTCCTATATATAAAGATATCTAGCTTTAAGCTGTGAGATAGCATTAACCTATATATTACTATTCTAAACATAGATAGTATACTCTAAAGCTGCTTTAGAGATAAGGTTATAAAGCTAACTATTTTAGATATCTCTAACTACCCTATAGATAGTATAATAAATAGCATAGCAGTTATGCTACTAAGTAATAATATAACTACTATATATACTAATATAATTATAAACCTATTAAAGGCAAATTATAAGCTATACTAGGCTTACTAAGCAGACTATATATTCAGAGATAAGTATTATAAAGCATATAAGAAGCAATAATATATACTCTAAAACTAGATCTATAATAATATCTATCTAGATCTCCTATATCTATACTATACTATAGATAAGAGTATTAACTACTAGATATATATACTCTATAAGAGTATTAGTATTAACACTTATAAGTATAAGGCTATAGCTAGAAGTAGTTATACTATAATTCTAGACCTCCTAGTATATAAGAAGCTACTTATAAAGTATAATATAGAGAAATAGCTTATAAAATAGAAGAAGGCTATTACTAAAGCATAGACTAGTAGCCTTATATAAGTAAAGAAGCCTAACTAGTAGTTTATAAACTTTATAATAGCTCTTAGTAATAGCAGTTTAGATACCTAGATCTATATATACTAAATAATAGTATAATTATATATAAATACTAGCTTCCTTATAATAGAAGATATACTAAAAGATATCTAAGTTACCTTTAATATATTTAAAATAGCTAACCTATATACTAAAATAGGTTAAGAAGTATTTAGCCTTACTATACTAAAAGATAATAAGAATACTATATCTAAGAATAACTTAGAAGTATCTAAGAAGCAAAGACCTACTATATACTAAGCATATAGAGGAGGGTAACTTCTAGCACCTAAAGGCTATAAAAGAGTACCTATAACTATATAAATAACTAATAAAAAGGGCCTCTATCTAGCCTACTATAGCTACTACTTCTTAGCTAAGTGTTAGATTATATTTAAAGAACTATACCTAGAGTGCTTTTAGAGAAGCAAATCCCTCTACTATCTAGTAGAAGAGTATATTAATAATAATAAGGAGCTTATAAAGTATATTTATAAGCTTAAACTAAATAGTAAATAGTATATAGAAGATAAATAACTATATAGCTACTATAGAGAGACCTTTAAGTCTGTATTTTATATATAGCTAAAAAACTACTAACTCTATAACTCTGCTATCTTAGACTCTAGAGTAATAATATATATATTTAATAATACCTTATAGTTTATTACACTTATAGAAGCAGCTCCTAGTAACTTCCTATAAATAGATATATACTAGGTTTCTATTAAGAGATATAGCATAGTTAATATTAAAGTAAAGGGGCATAGTAGAAGCATAACACACCTATAACTATATAATATAGTGCTCTATTATAGGTTTATAAGTAACCTTATATTACTTAGAAAGCTATACTAGTATAGTATCTAGTAGAATATAAGCCTATAAAATAACTGCTTTTAAAGATCAGATTATACTTACCTCTATATATTAGATAAGAGATATTACTAGTAGGTCCTTAAATATAGAGAGACTTTAAGGAGTATACTATTATATAGTAAAAGGGATAAGACAGGCACTATATTCCTTATAGGCACTTAGTAACTCCTAGCTAAGCACTATATATATATATATAATATAATAATAAAGTAATAACCTATTTATAGTAGTACTATAATATAGTACTAGTATCTTAGATATCTAGGCCTAGAAGCTATTTAATACCTCTTAAATAGTATAAGAGAAGTCTATCTTATCTAAGAGAGTAAGCCTATTATAATAATTAACTATAATGCCTATAATATAGGTAAAGTCTGCTACTAAGTATAATAAGCACTATAAGAGTCTATTAAGTATATAGAGCTAGGTAAGTATATTATCCTAGACTTTTATAACTATAATAAAGGCTATAAAGGGTATTACTTAGTGCTACTTATAACAGATTAATCTATAATATATACCTGGAACTTCTATCTTATATAATAAGGTATAGATAAGCTCCTTATAGTAATTAAGAACTACTTAATAATACTCTTAATATAGTATAGAATATATATAAAGGTAATTAAAATAAACCTTAAGCTTATAAAGCACCTATATATTATTACTACTATTAAGGCATAAAGTATCTGCTTTAAGCTATCTACTACTAATACTTAAGTATAGAATAGCAGAGTAGAATAAGTTAGTACTATAATTAAGGAGTATATAAGAGCTATAGTAATAGGTATAAAGCTACTAGATATACTATAATCTAAGATAATAAAGTTATCTACCTATCTATATAACTAAATACTTATAGTAGTAAGAGGCTAGTAAATACCCTATAAGCTATTCTATAAGCACTTTTAGGTAAGTAAGTCTGCTAACTATATATATTCTAACCTCTTATACCTATATATCTATAGCTATAAGGTATTTACTATAATAAAAAAAGCTTAACTTAAGTAATAATACTATAAGAGGCTTACATATAATATATTTATTAGCTTCCTAGTAAGCTATATATCTAGTAACTCCTTTTATATATAGAACCCACTATATAAGAAAGTATTTACTATATATAATATAATATTTAATAAAAAGAAGTTTTTTAATAGTAACTTAAAGGGACTTATTAAAGAGTTCTAGTATATAGATCTCACTATAATATAAGAGTAGATTAACTAGCTAATTAGTAAGAGCTATATATAAGCTACTCTATAAGATATTAATAAAGAGATTAATAAGATAGTTAAGTATAATAACTATACTAATAAGTATATAGAAGATCTAGAAGCTATAATATTAAAGAATATAGATATAGCTATATTATCACTACTATAGAGCCTAGTAGCTCTAGCTGCTACTACTATACTAGAAATAAATAATACTCCTACCTATATAAATACTTATTTTAAACTAATAACTCCTCTAAAAACCCTATTAATAGCGTTTTTCACAGCTCTATAGAGTATACTTATAAGTATAAGGGAGTATAGGAAAAGATATAACTACTCTTTAAAATATATAAATAAAAATAGATAATATAAATTATTACTACTCTAGTACTACTATATACTATAAACCTTATTTAAAGCTATCTTTTTAGCAGACTATATATAGCTATACTAGAAGTATAAGACTATATAATTAGAAGATAGCCCTATAGCCTAGAATACCTAGACTAATTACCTACTAAGTATATATATAGAGTAAGATATCTTTAAAACTTTAATAGAAGTAGGTTATACTCTTAAAGCAGCTATAGATAAGATAGACCTATAATAGTAAGTATCTACTATAGTTAAAGAATAAAGGCTAGAGAGTATAAAGTATTATAGAAGTATTATAATATATAGTAGTCTAAGCAAATTAGATAAAATAGCTGCTCTATTAGATTACTTCTAGTCTAAGATACCTTCTCTATCTATATCTTATAATTAGTTAGTATTATATAATAGGCTTATAAGACTATATCTATTTATAAAGGAATTTCTAGAAGCTAAGAAATCTCACTTAAAGGGATATAAAGTATTATAGTTCTAGTATAAAGTAGTAAAATAAGAGGCTTATAGCTACTAAGTGCTTAGCTGCTACTAGATTTATATATATAAACTTAATAAATATAGGTAGCTAGTAAAGTTTAAAGTAAGACTTATAATCTAAGATAACTAATAAGTAAAAGATATATAGGATATATATATAGTAATACTTATAGATATATCTTTCTAAGTACTAATAGCTATAGCTGCTTATTTTAATATAGAGCTATTATAATATAATACTATAAATATATTTATATATATATCTATTAATAAAATAGTGTTTATAAGTATACTACTAAGCTATAGCTATAATAGTAAGGTTCTATACCTATAAAAGGCGCTTTATAGACTATACTATTTACTATTACTTTAGTAAAAGCACTTAGAGGCTAGCCTTATAGCACTTAACTTTAAATAGATAGCTAGTAAGAACTGCTACTAGCAGTATAGATAAGTAATACTCTTCTTCTATATAAATAATTATATATTAGTATTTCCTTATAAGTATACTAAAAGCATAAAGGAGGCTATAAATACTCTCTAGAAGTGCTACTACCTTAAAGGAGGTTAGAACTTATAATAGTTTCTCAGAATTAAAATGCTCTATAACAGAGCTATATATAAGCTATAGCTATTATAGTTAGTATTTATAGATAAGGTATAGAAGCTGCTTAAGCAGTATACTATAAGCTTTAATATAGATAACTAAGTATATATACCTATAATAAAAGATAAATTAGAACTATATAAAAGAGAAGTAGCTCTATAAGAGATTAACTACTACTAATACTATATTAGAATAATCCTATATATAGTAGTAATAATATAGCCTAATATAGTATTTACTATAAGCTGCCTTATAAGGTTTAATAATAACTTAGACTCTATATAATACTATATTACTAATTAAGTCCTCTAATACCTCTACTAAATATAATATCTCTGCTTTAAGTATAATACTAAGCCTAGTAAACTAGATAATATACTTAAAGCTACTTTAAATACTAGCTTTATAAATAATATAGTT